>CAAKHD010007146.1:12700-34195 GCA_901007705.1 Fistularia tabacaria
GTGTGGGTGTGTGTGAGGGGGTGTATGGATGGGTGTGTGTGTGAGGGTGGGAGGGTGTGTGAGTGTGTGTGTGTGTGTGTGTGTGTGTGGTGTTTGTGTGTGTGTTTGTGTGTGTGTGTGTGTGTGTGTGTGTGTGTGTGTGTGTGTGTCCGAGACGAACAGCGGTTTTCACAGCTGCTGTGTATTGACATGTCGTGGAGGTGGAGCTGTGAAAACAGAGAGAGAGAGCGAGAGAGAGAGAGAGAGAGAGAGAGAGAGAGGGAGGGAAGCTGAAGGAGGGATGGACGGAGGGAGGGCGGAGAGGAAGGAGGGATGGAGAGGTGGAGAGGAAGGGAGGGGGTTTGGAGCATCGCCAGTGTTTCCCAGCAACAACCGCGGTGAGAGGCAGGAATTCACCCGCTTCCCATTCAGTCGTTTATTCACACCTCTGTATTTGATCCTTTTATTCCTCCCTCCTCTTCATCCTGCTGCCGCTTCTCTCCTTCATCTCCATCTTCATCCCTCGCTCCCTCCTGGAGGAAGAGGGGGGGGGCGTGGGGAGGAGGAGGCAGGGGGGAGGGAGGGGTGGAAGAATACGAGGGAAAAAAAAGCATTGCGATACTGCAGGAGTCCGAACAGTGCGAGGAGAGAAGAGGGAGGGAAGGGAAAGGACAAAAACAGGTAGGAGGAAAGAAACACAGGGAAGCAAAGGCATGATGAATGAAGAAGGGACGATGAAGAGGCCAGAGAAGGAGAAGTAAAGAATTTTGGAGGCTTTGAATTTCTTTAAGAAATAAAAAGGAAGGACTTCATGGATTAAGAAAGATAGATTTTTTTCTTTCTTAACCAAACCTCATCGTAAAACCTGCGGGATTTTAGCAGGATCTTACTTCGGCGCCTCGGGGCTTTCTCTGCCGCCAACTTGCCGCCGCACGGAGCAACTCTGCTCCACCGGGGGTCCTGCTGCAGATGATGGATGGACTTTGGAGTTTGCAAGGTTAAGGGGAAAGCCAATATTCTGACGCACGCGGCCGGTGGGGGTGGGGTGGGAGGACCTGTTGGAATATCCGGAATTCTGCGTAGGGGGATTCCGTGGGAAAAGACTGTTGCGAAGACCATTGCTTTTACACATCGACTTAGATGCCAGGCGACGCTCGGATTGATGAAACCTACGAAGTGAAGCCCTCTCCTCGATCCCCGGGAGTATTTATCGTTCCCTGTTTGACAAACCTGGCTGAAGAAGCATTCAAATTTTCCAAGGAGTTAAGTCAAGTGCGCCGGACAACCATGATGAAAAGATGTTGGGAAGTCACTACTTCGCGCGGAAAGTTTCCCAAATCTGTCTGGTAACGTCGTCGAAACAGAAATTTACACGATAAGGATAAACTCATGCTGCTTGACATTTCCTGAGAAAGTACTCGCAGTTTTAACAGTGTTTGGCGCTTCCACCCCGAGTAGTTCGGTGAGTCTGGCCTAAACATAATCGACGATACCGATGAAAACACGTTTCCTTGGGGGAGAGTCTCTCGTTATCAGACATTGAATTAGTGACTGAAACTCAGACGCTGGTTTGATTAAATCCTTCCCAGTTTTTCATTGGTTGTTGGACGTGTTCGTTGTTTTAATCAGTAAAGTCACCCAAAAACTTCTTGCACATTGACTCAAACAGTTGTTGGTGGTTGTCAAGCACAGAAATTGTTAAAAAAAAAAAATTTAATTTTAAAAAGGAAAAATTTGATCCTATGAGAAGTTTTGACTCCCTTCTAAAAGTTCACTATCTCGTAAAAGTAGTCTCTGCATGAAGAGACAGCGAAACATCAAAGAGTTGGACTCTTGGCGAGGAGATGGATGTTTGCCGTCGGATGCTGTGGGAGTTTTCAACGAAAAAGTGACTTGGTGGAGGAGTTTACGTCACAATCAACTGAGAATCACTCGAGATCATAGAATCACGATGAACAAACTGGAACTGACTCTGACGTGATGCCATCGGATGGTCCTCAATGCATCGATCGCGAAGTCGGACTTTTTCTATCGACGTTTCGGAAGCAAATCCCTGAGCTTGTGGACGCCATGTTTTGTCTTCCGTCTCCACTCGACGCCGGTCGTCCAACAAAACAATTTAGCCCCACAGACTCAGGATTCCTCCGCTGCAAAGCCGCAAAGGGATGGTGAGTGGAGGCGAAGTCAGAACCGGTTCCACGTCGCGGCTGTGAGCGGATAATGGACTGGAAGGAAGTGTGAGTATCCAGAGGCAGTCGCCTGATTTCGTTGTGTTAACACGGCAAGACGAGAACTGACTCGAAAACTGTTACCAGAAAACAATGAAAATAGTTCTAAATCGGCAAATTCTGTTGTATTCACATGAAACCTGAGGTCATTTCAATCAGTATGCAGATCTAAGCTGCCAACTTCAATCGAGTCAAGTTTGATTTTATTTATCTGGCAGCAAATCACAACAGTTATCTGATGGCACTGTCCATGTAGAGCATGTCCAGAAATCCAACATTCACCCAAGTAGGACAGATCCCAGCTCAATGTGGACAGCCTTCTGCCTGGACCACTTGAGGTAGAAAGAGAAAGAGCAGGGTAGAGAGATAGAAAGCAAAAGTCTGACAGAGACAAAGAGGGTGAGAGGCGACAGGCACACTTGCTCTCTTATGAATAATAACAGTAGCGCTGACAGTTACTTGGTAACAGCTGAAATGATACAAGATTATCAATTTATGTTCATAAAAGAAGTAGAGATAGCGGATGCCCAAGACCGTTGCTGGAGATCAAGCCATCCCTCTTGGGAACCTGTAAAACGAGAGAGCCTAAGGACTTGAGGGAAGATATGACGTTATTCTCATGCATACAAGTGCAACATTGGATATTCCCCAGCACAGTGAGCCTGTAGCAGCACAACAAGGCGGCAGCCTAGTGCTGATGATAAGCTTTCTCAAAAAGACTGGTTTTAAGCCTGTTCTTAAATAACGAGACATTGTCCACCACCCGGATCAATATGGGAGGATGGTTCCACACAAGAGGAGCGCGGTAACTGAATGCTCCAGCGCCCTTTCTGCTTGTATGGACTCCAGGGACCACAAATAGCCCTGCATCCTGGGAGCCCAGGGATCTGCCAGGGCTGTAGGGTTCGAAGAGTTCTTTGAAGTACGATGGCGCCTTCAGTCTAGTCACATTTAGAATTGACGAAACTGAAAAGTGGCAATCATGGCAGACTATCTAAGTGAATGTAAATCAGTCCCTGAGTTCTTCCAATCACCTGAAGGGATGGGGACGGTTCTCCACAATCAGACGCCCTGATGTTGAATATCCATCACTTTGTGTCACCAGCCTGTTCCCTGAAGTCATGATGGAAAATTACCTGCCTACACCAGAAATAACCTTGAAATCTGCACAAAACAGCTCTAAATCTGTAGGCTGTTGGAAAGAAACAAGACACTCAAAATCTCAAAATCTCAAGGTTCACTTAAAAAAGACACAATACTTAGCACAATTAGCAATAATTGACGTAAGATGAATCAGTTAATCACAAAAATTGTAGTCATTCACCTTAAAACCAGGAAATATGATCTTTATTTAAATGACCTGAAAAGCAAAATTCAAAAATAAATCGCATTATCCGATTAGACACTGGTAAACATTTCAGTCATTTTCAGATTCCTCACCACTTGCACATTTTCCGGATGCGTCCCGGGTCCCCGGACGATAATCCAGTTTAAACGACGCCGACAATGTCCAGGCCTCTCGTCCGAATCCCCGGAACCGGAGAGACGAATTGACGGCAGAGCCGCAGACCGAGCAGCGAGCAAGTCAATTCACCAGGAGAGTCTTTAGTTTAATGTTTGGTCATAAAAATAAAAATAAATTACCCTCCTGCTCTTTAATAAAAGACGTCTCCCATTGGTTCCCCAGCTCGTTTCCTGCCTCTGAGCCCGGGTTTCGTCCCTCTGAGACGCTCCGATATTTCACAGTCCATTAACTCCGTTAAACTGTCCCCGTTCACGGGAGTCGACATTCTGTCGGGGAAAGTAAGGTGACTAAAATTTTAATTATCGCGGCACCAAAATTTTCTGCAGGAAGTTTTCTCGTAACCTTGGTGATAAAGTATGAGAGGTTTAAAATAAATTAAAAAAACAGCTGGAAAGAGGGAATACCTGCACGTCATTTTGTACTCTGATGGCATCTTATTAACTTTTAAGAAATGATAATTTGCCAAATATAAGAAAATTGTGTTGTAGTAGTGATCATTGATGATCTGTTGCCTGAAATATCCATAGAGTAGTGAGGTTTCTGCTGTTCCGGGAGGTTCTCTCAGCACTGAATAGATCTTCAGAAAATGCCCTTGCAGTCTTAGGATTTCCTGACCTTCCTTGAGTATCCTGACAATCCTGGAAGGTCCTGACAGTCTTGGGAAATCCTGTCGGCGTTGAAATGTCCTCGGCTGGAGGCAGCACAAGGACACTTCCCTCTCGCAGTCTATTCCCCGTGGTCGAACCCCGGCATCCTTTGCGGAGGTTGTAATTACACCCTCTGCGCTCTGATTGGCTGCTGTGCGAGTGGGGGGGACGGAGGGATGAAGATTGTTGGGGAAGGGGAGAATGATCGTGGCTGTACGTGTTGATCTTCACCATCGGTTTTGGAGGTTCGCCAGTGAAATGATTAAAAAACAAGTTGAGTCAAGGCTGTGCGGTGGCGACCACTGTCAACACACAGCAAAGATGCTGGTTCAATTCCCATTGCTAACAAAGACCTTTCTGTGGGGATGTTCTCACTGTGCTTGTGCGGGTTCCTTTTGTGCTCTCCCCTCCTCCTGGCAAAAACTGAAGCATTGGTAATGCATGAATAAATGATGTCCAGGTCACAGACTGTGTCCAGCTCAGAGATCGTTTCAAGGTTGTCGACTGTGTCCAACTCATTGACTGTGTCCAGGTCATAGCCTGTGTCCAGCCTATTGACTGTGCCCAGGTCATGGATGATGTCCAGTTCAGAGTCTATGTGCTGCTCAAGGACTGTGTCCAGTACACAGACCGTGCCCAGGTCCTGGTTGGTGTTTACTTCTTGGACGAGGTCCATTTCAGACACCACTCCAAGGTCCAGGATGTCGTCGAGGTCCGGTTCTGACATTCACCGCAGTGTGTTTGTGTCTCCAGGGCGGCTCGGAAGCTCAGTCTGTCCCGCAGGAAGAAGTCCCGTCAAGGGCCCCCCTCGCTCCCCAGCGATGCTCAGACACCACAGCTCTACGCAGGCGGCTTCAGTGGCGTCCTGGAGCTCTCGCCGCCAGCTGTCCCACCCTGCCTCCTGCGGGCGGGGTCAAAGGTCAAGGACACGCCGGGGATGGGGAAGGTGAGACATAACATCTTTTATCAGGACAAAAGAAGGTCCAGTGGAAACAAAGCAGGAAAAAAGATAGAAGTGCACAAGAAATGTGTAGCTTTTTTTAAATACCCAAGCAAGAACTGACCTGGGTGTTCTCTGGTGGCCCGACGTGGACTTCCTGTCCTCCAGGTGCGAGTCATGGTCCGGATCTGCTCAGTGAACAGAGGCGAGTCGCCCGAGTCCACGTCCTTCCTGAAGGTGGATGGCAGGAAGAAGCAGCTGAACGTCTGCGAGGTCCAGAGGAGGTCGTCGTCCTCGGCACCCAAGACCTTCGCCTTCGACGCCATCTTCACCCCGGACGCCTCTCAGGTGGGACGCGATGTCCTCATGGCCACCTGAAAATTTATCAGCATGTATCGAGAAAGGTTTCAATATAACTCCGTGACTTAAAGGAAATAAGCTGAATTTGTTCGAAGTTATTTTGAAATATACAAACAAAATAAAAATAGATAAATAAATGCATTCTAAATAAAACTGGAAATACGGAAATAAATTTCTTAAAACCTACAAGATGTAGAAAAAGATAAAAAAAATCTTCAAGATTATCAGCGGTAATGTATAATACTTCACCATCTCCATCCAAAACAAAAAAGTAAGTAAAAGGTGAAAAAAAAACAACAGCTAAAAGTTCCTTAAATTAGCGTAAAATTACCAACAAATGAATGAGAAATTTCCTGAAAGTGAAAACAGAAATTCAACAGTAATATTTTAGCTTAAACTGGGCAAGAAAAGAAACAAATAGCCCATTAAAAATACAAAAAATCAACAGAAAATCACAAATAATAACCATAATTGATGGTCTTCATGATTGGCTTATGCTCCCTGGCCCTGCGCCTTGATAGGCCGAGGTGTGTTCAGGGACACTGGTGGACGTCGTCCAGTCGGTGGCGAACGGAGCTGATGGCTGCATCTTCTGCTTTGGACACGCCAATCTGGGTAACCATATCTCTCACACACACACAAACACAAACACAAACACAAACACAAACACAAACACAAACACAAACACAAACACAAACACAATCATTCCTGAGAGCCCCCCCCTTCCCAGGTAAGACCTACACCATGATTGGCCGGGACTGCTCCACGCAAAGCCTGGGTGTGGCCCCTACCGCCATCTCCTGGTTGTTCGCTGTACTGCAGGAGAGGAAAGAGAAGGTTGGCTCGATGTTTGGCGTCTGGGTGTCGGCCGTCGAGATCTGGGGTCCCGACGAGACGCTCAGCGACCTGCTGGCCGACCTGCAGCATGACGGGCCCGCCGCCGCCGCCGCCGTGTCACTGCAGGAAGACCCGGTCTGTGGCTCCCAGGTTGGCTTTTCTCTTTACACATCAAATTCCGGCATCGCCATTCCGTGACTTATCATCAACTCGCTTCCTGTCCATCCATCAGCTGCAGAACCAGACAGAGCTGCGGGCACCGAGTGCAGAGCGAGCCGCCTTCTTCTTGGATGCTGCCCTGGCAGCGAGGAGGAGCAGCCAGACCCCGAATGACCAGGAGGCCCGCAGGAACTCGCACTTCCTTTTCACCCTTCACCTCTACCAGGAGAGGCTGGATAAAAGCAACAAAGCGGCAGGTCAGAGAAGGTGGAAGTGAGCGTACCTTTGGTCCTTGGTTCTCATTCCGGAAAACAAGACTGATATAGAAATACTGTTGACATTTTCCGGTATTTTTTAATGAAAGGAAGTAGTAATAATAATTCTGATATTATTATTATTATTTTTGTTGCTGTTGTGGGTTTTGTGGTTGTTGTTGTTGTTAATGACAATAATTGTAATTTTTATTCAAGGCGCCTTAATCGACGCTCAAGAACACCGTACTGACATATACATACACAAAAAATACAGATCAAAGATAAAAGTGACAAAGTGGTAATAAAATAAAATAAAATTAAGTAAGCAATTAAGTAAGTAAAGCAATTTTGCAAAAAAGTAGAGAATTAGCATTTTTCCATGGAAAGATACGCCAAAGTCACCAAATCACGTTGTGTGTGAGGCCTGAGCGAGATGGTGGGAAATCGAGATGTCTGGCCGGCCGTTAGCTCTTCTTTTGCACCCTTGATATTAATATCCAAACACGGAGCTGCTAATTAGCTTCACCCGGAGTTGCTGACGTGTCCGTGCCTCCACCCCAACCCCATCCCACCCCCCACACCCCGAGCCGCCCGTCACAGCAGCAAAGTTATTAGTGTTTCAAACGCGTCTGGAATGAATCTGCATGTCTAATGAGGCAGAAGGCGAGTGTTTACCCAGCGAAGGCTGGAGAAGTGCGTGCTCAGACGCCGTCAGCACTTTGTGCATCGTGCTGACACAGGAGGTTGGTCATGAACGCAATCATTCCTCTGACATACCAGCTCAAGCAGAGAGCTGGATCACATGCTTCTACATTATTTGTCAGTTACTTGCTGTTTTCATTTTGTTTTTGTATGTTTCGTACAAAAAAAAGTTAGAATAAAAATATCAGTAAAAAATCACCGTCTGCAGAGAAAATATCCCAAGTTTAGACTGCTTTGCTTCACCTGTGCAAGTTTTTAGTTATTCATTATGAATAATCTCAGATAATTTGATGCTAATGAATTCATCACCCTTTTCCCTTTCCCAATGTTTTGACAGAGATGTTAAACTAGTCATCAGCATATAAGCGAAAAGTAAATATATAATCGGGAAAAATCCCTTCTTAAATATAAGTAAAATAAAATCAGTTTCTCTTAAAATCAAATGGATTGAATAAAATCAAGATAAAAAAAGGAGTTATTCAGCAAAAAACACGAAACTTTTTATACATACCTTAAAATTTACAGAAATAACATTTCAAAATGGCAGGTACGCAAAATAAAAAAATAAAAATTCGATTTAGAATTAGATTTCCTTTTTCAACCGGGGCTGATCTTGAAATGTCCGCAGTATCCGGCCGCAGCCGTCTTCACCTGCTGGACTTGGGGAGCTGCGAGACGGACATCAGCAGGACCAGAGAGGGAGGCGGGGCTCGCTGCTTGTCTCTGTCGGCTCTGGGAAACGTGGTCCTCGCCCTCGTCAACGGGGCCAAACACGTCCCGTACAGGTATGAAAGGTCAGGGGTCACAGCTGCCGAGATGCGTATGAAACAAGATACAGGACGTGAGGAGGTTTTTGAAATGGTGCCGCGGAAGCAAATGCCGTAGCGCAGATTCACTCAACAGGAATTTAAAAAGACACAGCGATAACGGCGAAGACAAAGAAAACTATAAGCTGAGAAATTAGCATTAGCTGAAAATATATACCTCAAAGAAACCACCAGCAGATTCTAAAGAATCTAAATGTAATCTAAGAAACTGATTATTTGGTGATATATTTGAATTGTGCTGTTATTGAACGGCAGAAACATCAGACTTATGAGACCACAACGTTGGCCGCCTTCTGCCTTGACCGGTTTGCGGCAGAAATAGAGAGAGTGAAGGACGTAAAGATAGAAATCAAGAGTGTGATAGAGACAGGGGAGGGTCTTTAATAGTTCATGAAACAAAGTTAATGAAAAGAATTAATTATTAAATCATGACTGGAAAATCCCAAGGATTTAATTTGAATGGATTTCACAGTTTTGGCTTAAATTCCTTGAAATATAGTGTTTTGAAACGCATGTTCAACCCCAAAAATTAGAAACCTCAGTTGTCGGTTCAGTCAGAGTTTGAAGATCGTGGTTCTAAATGAAAAGCACAAAATGGCTCAGATGGTGAAAATTAGATTCCTTAAAGCTGAACTTTTCAAAGTAAAAGCCTGAGATGCCGAGGACATGCAGTTCAAAGTGTATCTCATTAATGTGAGATCATTTCTATTCCTTTTGTCCCTCCTGTTCTGCGGTTTAACGAACAGGATCAGGGGTCCTCGAGGGTGTGGGGGGCTTCCGAGAGTTTTTTAAATTATTTTTTTACTTGGGGCTAACGAGGGGTCTCTTGATGTATAATTCAGGGACAGCAAGCTCGCCATGCTCCTCAGCGAATCACTGGGCAACATCAACTGTCGAACCACCATGATCGCCCACGTCTCCGACTCCCCGCTGTGCTACATGGAGACGCTGACGACAGTGCAGCTCGCGGCCCGCATCCACCGCACCAGGAAGAAGAAGCTCAAGGTGTCGCTTTATCAATCCTTGATGTTTACCATGAACGGTTAGAATTCCTTTTTTTAAACAGAATTGGAGTTTTTTCGGTTGAGAGAACCAATAGCGTGGCTCATACAGACCATTTCTCTGTGAAGAGTCAGGAGTAGCATCACCGATTTGCTTGTCGAGGTTGTTAATTTTGTAATTAAGAGCCGTCACCTGGGAACACGGGGCGGTTCGGTTGAATTGATTATCTAAGGCCGTAAAAAAAATCCTCTACTCAAGGACGTGAATCTGCATAATCAGGTAAGGAGTCACAAGGTCATAATTCCGCTCACGGAGTCAATATTTGTGTTTCCATGGGGATGAAGACCTTTTAACTCATTAAGTCCACTGGCTTTATCTCATAGATCAAAGTAGGATCTGCACTTTTAAACTCAGTCTGGCCGGTGATCTCTCATAGATTCGCTTCCAGATTAATCCATTTATCTTTATATTGTTATTTCTTTTTTAATCGCAGTATGGCTCCAGCTCATCCGGAGGGGAAAGTTCCTGCGAGGAAGGTTCGTCCCGTCGGCCCCCGCACCTTCACCCTTTCTACCCACGGACAGTAGCCCTCGACCCCGACACGCCCCTGCTGCTCTCCAGCGACCCCGAGTATTCGTCAAGCAGCGAGCACTCCTGTGACACCGTCATCTACATCGGGCCAGGAGGGGCGGCCATATCCGATCGCGAGCTCAGCGACAATGAGGGACCCCCTTCCTTTGTTCCCATCATCCCCTCCCTGAACAAAAGGCGCGTCAAGGATGGGCTGAGATCCGACGGCGATCACTTCAAGTGCAACACTTTTGCGGAGCTGCAGGAGAGACTCGACTGCATCGACGGCAGTGAGAGCCCAGCCGCATTTGGCGCCGAGGCCAAAACAGCACAAACGCTGGCTCTGGGAGCCGCCAAACCTGCAGAGACAACATCCGACGAGAAACCCAAGAAGGTCTCAACAACCGCCTGCACAAACCGACCCGATAAGGGCTCGTCAGATTGGCCGCCAGCTGGCAACTTGTCCAAACGTACAAGTGCAGATGGAGAGAAGCTGCCAGAGGCTACTTTTCAGCCATGTGGGTATTTTTCTCAAGACTCCCAGCCCGTGGTGAGAGAGAAGGTCTATCTCACGGTGGACGGACTCAGGTCATCTGCCTCACCGTCCTTAACCGGGACATCCAGAGCGGTGATTCAGTCCGGGGAGGCTGTCAGAAGGACTCCTCCACTTGGAATGAGTCAGCAAGCGGGCAGACAAAGGCTCGAAGATCACATGTACCTGACAGATTGCAACAACGTCCAGGCAGCACAGCTCGCAAGATGCCTCATCACCAGTTTTCTGAAGACCACCGTGACTCTGCAGCAGCCTGTGGAGCTGAACAGGGAAGATGAACTCGTGTTCACCGTTGTGGAGGAACTCCCTCATGGCATCATCCCTGACAACGGCCGGCCCGCAAACATCGTTAGCTTGACCAGTAACTTTTCCATGCAGAACTACACTCCACTGTCTTGCCCCGTTAGCATCATAAGCAGCATTAACGACGAGTATGACGCTTACACCAGAGAGCACGCATCAGTCACATCCGGTGCAGATGTCGGCACCGGCTACCCCGAAACCTCGTATTCCCAGCGGAGGAACGTCAGCTCCGGGTCAGGTGAAGTGAGTGACAGCTGGGCTGAGAGCGAAAGCATTCGTGCAACAGGCTTGTCTTACTTGAGCGATAACAGCGCAGATAGCGCTTATCATAGAGGGCATTTTCTACAACATAATGTCAAGCATTCATCAAACAATGGCAGTTTCTCGAAGGTGGAAGCCGACCCCGCTGCACGGAATAAGCTGCCAACTAAACTTCCGCCATCTTCGGAGGCATCTAAAGCCTCCGGCAAAGGCTCCAGGCTGAGAGCGAACACTCTGACCACTTCAGTCTCCGCCCACAGTGCCCACGACACCACCCATTACAGTCTTCCCCGGAAACCAAAGGCTACCTCATCAGCCAATCTGAACGGAGGCAGACAGGAAGGCAGACATGATGATCCCAGCGAGGTCGAGGGTCTCTCTAAACAGCTAAGAGGCAGCAATCTTCCCTCCAAGAGGCCCGGAGGGAACAGTAACAGTGTTCCTCGGTCGCCAAAGGCACAAGTGTCATCCATGTCGCTTCAGAGAGTCATTGATGGCTGTGAGAAGTCCGGCAGCCGCAGAGGTGATGCTCTCATCAAGGTGCCACGGCTCACGCGGGGAGCTACCACTCTCGGGACTGTCTCCAACCCTCAGAGCTATGACCTGAAAGTGGGTCACGAGAACACCGCGACCATAGGCTCTCTCCGATTTTCATCCCTGGGGAAGAAGTCCAGTGGGCAGAGGAGCTATGGGATCTCCAAGTCTGGATCTGGAAGTATCTCGCCTCCTGTGGCGCCTGTCAGACAGTCCAGTCATGAACAGAAGATAAGGGCCGCACTTTCGCCAAGTGCCTTAAAATCAAGCTCTGACATTGGCAAATCCTTGATCCTGAAAACATCCACCTCTGTGGAGGAATCCAACGTCAGGCTGCGGGCGGATTCATTTAGCCACAGGACATCTAGTTTGAAGATCGACCATGCAAGGACTTCTTCAAGCCTGAAGAAACGAGGAGCAAAAGGAGACTCTTCCAGGTACCAAGGGAGCATGGCTTCTCTGGAAAGGAGTGACAGTCAAACACTTGTTGGGTCCAAGCCAGGACCGTCTGCTGAGAACAACAGTGCTAATTTCGGTAGTACCAACAAAGCCGCGACGACTTTGTCCTCCCAGATTTTTCCTGGTGCCTTCAAAGGCAGTAGCAACATGCAGGCAACAGGCAGCTTAAAAGTTCGATCTCTGTCCACCACCATCTCGAAGAGCCCGAGCTCTACTGTAAAACCAGACAATCCAGCTGGACGCAACAATACCCTGCCTCCAAAGTCCCCCGCTCGCTCCTTGACACCTGTGAAGCAAGGAAGAGGAGCCATCAACAGCACAAAACAGGTCGTGACCCGGGCAGCTAACAATCGGGTTAGCGAGTTAGCCACCGCGAGTGAGAGGAAGCAGCTCGGTAGTGGGCGGATAGGAAGTGACAGCACTGGTGGGTCTTCGACGGTCTCGCCAATACCGTCCCCTTACAGCAAGATCACAGCGCCCCGGAGACCCCAGCACTACAGCAGCGGGCACGGTAGCGACAACAGCAGTGTCCTCAGCGGGGAGCTTCCCCCGGCCATGGGACGCACTGCCCTGTTCTACCACAGCGGGGGGAGCAGCGGCTATGAGAGTATGATCCGGGACAGCGAGACCACCGGAAGCGCGTCCTCGGCCCTCGACTCCATGAGCGAGAGTGGCGTGTCGTCATCCAGCAGGAGCCGCGTCTCAAAATCGCCAAAGAAAAGAGGAAATGGTGAGTCAGCGTCAAGTAGCGTCCTGTTAATTTAGAAATTGAATCCACGATCGATATTAGCGGCATAGTGGTGCCTCACAACAAGAAGTTCCCTGGTTTGATTCAGACAGAGGGCCTTTCTTTGTGGAGTGCCCATGTACTCTGCATGGGCTTCTTCTCAGTTCTCAAGTTTCTTCCCACAGCCCAAACACATGAAGGAAACCTAAATAGCCAAGATGTGTGATGAGAAGGTGAATGTTTGTATGTCTCTATATGACATCTGAATGAAGGAGTGACTTGTTGTATGACTCTATATGTGGTAAGTTGTGACCCTTTTTGGCCCACTGAGAGAGTGAATCGCTGTATGTCTATGTAGCACATGAACGAGAGGGTGAATGGTTGCATGTCTCTATATGTGGCCCTGTGATCGACTGTCCAGAGTGAACCCCACCTCTCGCCCAGTGGCAGCTGGGATAGGCTCCAGGCCCCGCCCACTCCCCGTAACCTTGAACGCAGGATAAGCTGTCTAGATAATGAACAAATGAAGTTACCTTAGATTTATATTTCAGTTCCCAGCAGTGGTTGTTTTTCTTCTTTCGAACATGTCAACTGCCCCTTATGATCGAGTGAACCATGGACTGGTAAATGTAGAAATGTTTGCCAGTTGATGTTCACAGGCCTTTCATACACACACAAAATCTTCTCCCAAATATCAATTAAGAAAATTTTGCTGGTGCAAATTTGAACTGATTAAAATCAAAATGAAATGTAATTATCATTCCCGGGAGCTGAGTTAAGACTGACGATCAGCGCGCTTAAATTGGTCACGTTCTGCGCTCTCTGGAGGGAAAGACGGCTCCGTGGTGGAAGGACGAGCGTGCGAATGAAGACGGAGGGAGTAAAAACCGGCAGCACATCCATCACAGATGTTTCTGCGCTCCAGTTGATCATCACTTCGACATCCCTTACATTATCTGCCGCAGCTGTTTCACGCTCAGCTGACTGATATTCATCCCGCTGATGGCGGCGACACATGGGCCAGGCAGCCGTCAGTCAGGCCATCCTCTCCGCCTCATGAATGATTCAGAAGGCTGGCGACGGCTGCCGTTTCATCAAGTTCCAATTATCACACACAGTAGACATATCGTTCCCTGTTGCAAGATGTTTGCGCATTTCACATCAGGGTTCCAGCGCCGCCGCCTGATTCCCGTCCCCCTCCCGGACCCGTCCACTCTGACCAGGAAGGCCGGGGGGCAGTGGGTGGACCGGCCCCCACCTGGCGGCTCCTTGAAGGACGCTTTCGAGATAAAAGTGTACGAGATCGACGATGTGCAGCGGCTTCAGCGGCGTAGGGACGCGGACACCGAGGTGACGATTCCGATAACGACATCATCCAGTCCATGGTGGATTTTTGCGTCCTTGGAGTTTATTAAATGTATTATTTCATTATTTTTGTTTTTTGACTTTCGCAGCCTTTTCAGGATGTCGAGAAGGTGAGCTTTCACGTCTTCGCCATCTCCGTCCACCATCACCTTCACCGCCGCCGGAAAAGTTCAGCCGTCAGACCGTCCTTCCTTTGAACGCCGGGATCAATCGTCCTGCAGCTGAGGGCGGCGTATCAGCACTTATTCTACCTGTGTGCGTGTGTGCGTGTGTGTGTGTGTGTATGTGTGTGTGTGTGTGTGTGCGCGCGTGTGCGTGCGTCTGGTGTGTGCGTGTGTACCCTGCAGGGTCTGCTCTACTTCAATGCTCGGCTCAGGATGCTGGAGAGAAGGCAGCAGCAGATCCAGGAGCTGAAGGCGGAGCACCAGTGTCTGCAGGAGGAGCTCAAGGAGGCCAAGAGGATGTTGATGCTGGAGCCAGACAGGTGGAGCGGAGAGTGTGAGTCTGCACCTTTGCATATAGGAGGAACACTTCCTGGTCATTGAAATCCCTCTCTTGGGGGGCGGGGTCTGGTTATTGGACTGACCCGTGTGTGTGTGTGTGTGTGTTTGTGTGTGTGTGTGTCATCAGTCGATGTGGACCAGGAGTTGGACCAGGAGTCCCAGGACTATCTGGAGGCACTGGCTCAGGTCACCGCCGACCTACAAGACCGTGTGGACCTCTGCAAGGCCCGCGTCATGATGGAGACTTGCTTCGATATCGCCGCAGCAACCAGCGGCCAGCGGGGGGCGCCAGTTTGATGGAGCGGACGGAGAGCCTCGCGGATCGGATTGCAGAGAAAGAACTCGTGCCTTTAGATTCACAATCTTTGATTTCCTCTGCTTTTATCAGGAATTTTTTTCTCCTGTGACTGAACTACCTGTTGGAAGGGTTAATTTTCAAAATCACACAAAAGCCACTTTTTTATTTGTTGATTCAAAATTAGGAATGAAAATAAAGGGAGGAAAAAAACAATGAAATTAATCACATTTCTGAAATAATAGATAATTTGATTGAGTTTATATTTTTTCATAATTTCATATTGTTTTTATTCTTAATACAATATTTTAGATGAATACATTTTTTAAATATTTATTCTATTTTTGTCTTTACTTTATGTTGCTGCAGTATTGTGTAATATTCTTTTTGTATATTCTTTTTGTAGAAAAATTTTAAATTAATACTTAACCTTTTTAAGTTTTCTTTTTTATAATTTGATGTTATTTAAATATTCAGAAGAAATGTTTTTCAATATAATTGAGTACAAATCATGAATACAAAAAAACAACAGAAGTCATTTTTGTTGGAATTTATCCAAATATTTTTAGTATATTTTGATAAAATAGATTTATTGAAAATTAAATGATTTAATTTATTGTCTTTTTTACATGCTGTTTCTTACATATATGTAAAAAAAATCGCATAAAATAAAACAAAATAGAAGTTGTAAATATTTATTTACAAGAATTTAGACATTTTTTTAATTATCAATTGCATGCTTGATTTTTACTGAAATTCAGGAAATTCATTTCTTAGTTTTAGCTTTTTATCTCTATTGATCGTTCTTCCCGTTTATAGGTGGCTTTTTAAGTTTTTGAGAATTAACTCCTCACTTCAATACTTTGATTTATGCAATACGTGACTCACTCACATCCACGTTTAGTAACTTTTCCAAACTTTTCTGTGTTCAAAAAGTCCTTGGAGTCACTGGAAGATGTTTCTCTAAATGAGCCGTTTCCCCCAAAACTCTACAATGGAGTTTTCTTTCCATGTCTTCTGGGGTTTTTTCATTTGGTCGTCAGTTTCCGGCAAGGAAAGACATCTTTTATACAATTCGTAAGTTAATGTTTGTGTCGCAGGGCGGCTCAATAGTTAATATTATTTTGTACTTTTTTGTGCATAATTAGAAATAGTGGTTATTAGGTTGGTTGGTATGTTTGCTGTTGATTTCAAACGTGTAAAAAAACTAAACAGTCCTGGTCAACCTTTTTTTATCTTCCCACTTACCCATCTATTCATTCATTTTTTTTAGGCACTATACCCATTTTCTATAAAAAAAATTATATGTGGTTTTTACAAAATATCTGCAATAGAAAAAAAGTATACAACAATTTTGAGTCTCCAATTGACCTTTGCTGAGATCATTTGAATGACATTTTCTCCTCGTTTTTGCTTTAAGTTTTAACCAATATTTCAATATTTATTTGCACAATTAAAGATGTTATTTATTGAGGGTTTGTATCCAAATATCATGACATCTCTATTACAACTGTTTCGCTCAAGGTAGGGTCTTTTTTTCCTTCTCTTAAATAAAAATTAATGATTTAATTGTAAAATTATAAGTTTTTTTTGAAAGGTACTGTTTCTTCTAGATCATATCAGACAAGACCACTGACTTCCAACTTTCTCACTTAATTCTGTAAAAACCATTCCAGATGAAACAACCATGTACATGTATGGACATACATATATATGTATTTGTTTTCAAATATTAAGAAAAGTTTCCCTGTTTGAATTCTTTATATTTACTGGAGAGATCCCGAACAGAAAGCTTGCCTTCCGAATTCCGGTTTTGCCAGGTTTCTCTTTACGCTGTTTGTTTATCAGTGGGTTGAACGGAAAAACAAAAAAAATGAAGAAAATAGCAGAAAACAAATGAATCTGAAAATTTAATAAAATATGAAAATGATATTTATGAAACTGTCGTCGAGACACAGAGTGTATTTATTTTCTGGAAATGAAATAGCCCAGATGTTGCCGTCTCCATGGAAACACTCAGGCTGATTGAAAGTTTCTGCATGAGAAGTTTTTTTTTTGTTGCTGTTGCTGTGTTGTTGTTGTTTATACGTTGTTGTTTGGCCAGAAGAGAAACTGACCTTTGACCATCCATTTCTATTTGTTTTTCTACTGTACAGTTTTATAATTGTTTGTAAAGAAAAAGACAAGGAAGATGAGCAGAAACACGAAGGATGGCGAAAATAAAAGAGTCTCTGTGGCTAAAGAGTGTCATCTTTGCTGGTTATTTTCCAATAATATTATTATTGCTAATAATATTATTCTAACTTTTAGCTGCAGCTAAACAGAGCAGTGTGGGGACAAAAATGTCATAATTGAATTCATGCTTAATATAGTTGTCTATTCAACAATAATGTCAGATTTTATAAGACAATATTGTGAGGTCTCTCTTCCTCTCACTCTTTCACAAGAAGGGGCTCCTCATCGTCATGGCAACCAGGATGAAGTGTATTTCTATAAAGTCATTAGTGCTCGGGTGGAGGAGGTGCAGGACAGAACCCATCCTCCTCATCATCCTTGTCTCTTCACGAGGCGTATGTCAGGGGACTGGCACCATGGCAACGCTCACCGTCAATCTCCTGTCAGGGCCAACAGACAAAAGTTGAAAAAAAAAGATACGCACAGCTGTGGCACAATAAAAGCTCTTTAGAAATAGCGTTTTAATGGCAAAGTCAAAGCTCATGGTTTAATCCAAAGAGAAGCTCAAACATCACAAGACCCGTCCAGGAACATTCTCATCATCGCGACTGGAAGGGGTTAAAACAGTGTCAGATAGAAGGATGAGTTTAAAGCAAGATGAAAAGTAAGAGAGAGGTCGTTGGTGCAGATGTCAGTGTTGGTTCTTGCAGGTAGCAGATGGTGGAAACTCCAGAGAGGTGGAGGTAGAGGTGGAAGAGAGGGGGATCGAAGGTTGGCCGCAGTGAGACAGAATACATGTGTGTGAATGAGAGGTAAGCAAGTGGAACGGCGAGGCTGCAGGGAGTGGAGATGAAGAACGTGGAGTCTAGAGTAATGGAGAGTGTGGAGAAGAGGTGAAGAAACGCACTCAAGCAGGTTGAGACGAGTGGAGAAATGTGTCAGTGATATAAGATTATCAGCCGGAATGAAAGTGAAGGAGTACAAGAAGGTTATGAGATCAACCATGTTGTCTGCTTGTAGACAGTGACATCGAGGAGAAGACAGGAAGCAGAGCTGGAGACAGAAGAGATGAAGAAGATGAGGTGCCCTTTTGGAAGTGAGGAGGATGGAATAAGGAATGAGTCCATCAGAGGGACAGCACGTGTGTGATATTCTGGAGATTAAGTCAGACTGAGAGAGTTCATACATGTGCAGACGAGGGATGAAGGATGCTGAGGTTGGAACTGCCAGGCGGGAGATCTAGAGGAAGACCAGTGCGGTTTTATGGATGGAGTGAAAGAGGACATGAAGATAGTTGGTGCAAGAGGAGGAGAGGAGCAGGGTTAGATGGAGTCAGATAATTCGCTGTGGTGACCCCTGAAAGGAGCAGCAGAAATGCAAAGAAGAAGGAGGTAGAAGAAACCTTCAGCCAAGGTTCCCTCAACTTGCATTAGTCTCTTTATCGAAACACTCTAATCCAAACGTGTTGGGTAAGAAATGACTTGGAAAAATGACAGAAATAGCAAATGACAAAATAGCCACCCCGAAGTTCTGTAAAAATAAAAATACTGATGGCTGCCCTCCTAACCCGAAAGAAAGAAACCCCAAGAATGTTTCCGGGGTGAGAAATGGCCCGTGTGCGCCGGCCGTGTCCCTCGGCTCACAAGCCCAACCTGAATTTACTCGCCGTATCTCAAATTGCTTGCGTCAGTCATTTCCCTTTGCAGTTTCGTTTGTCATGATGGCGACCGACCTTGGACCTCGTGCTGCGTCAGCTGACCAGCTGCTCGCTCCATTTTACTTCTCTCCGCTTGGATGACCATCTGACACGCTGGACCCTCGGGGGAGGCAGGGAATCAGCCCCCCCCCCACCCTCAGGTGCCATGTTTCATGAAGCTGGTCGTTCAGATACGAGGACTATTATATTATATATTAAGAGGAAATGATCTCCAGTCCCGCAGAGATTTATCTGGAAACTAAAAGGTTTGACCTTCAAAGTGGTTGTTCAATTTCTTTCGGTGATCTAAAATCAAAGAAGGAAGTTGTAAGAAATTGCAGGAATGGACAAAAAATTGTGTGTGTGTGTATTTGTGCGTGTGTGTGTGTGTGTGTGTGTGTGTGTTCGGGAAGGTATATATATGTACGTATAAACACACACTTTCTATTAGTTAGTATTTGGCTAAAGTAATCAAATACAAGTGTTGGCAAAAGATGTAACTATGATAATAGTTGAATATATAATAAACTATTGTGAGTATATAACATTTTCCAATCTTAAAAAAATGAATACAATCAATTAACTGAATAAATAGGAAAATAGATAAATACATAAATCGTTAAATAAATATATAGATAAAACTTTCCCACCCGAATAACGACTGAAAACTCAAGTTTAATGTTTCTTTTTGCCTTTGCCGTATCAGTCGTCTGTAGTCCTAAAGCGCCCTCTAGTGCTGATTATTACTCATAGCATCATTGTGGAAAAATCGGCAAGAAATGGCTTGAATATTAACAAATAAGATCTAAAAAAAAACCCAATCTAACCTAATCTAAACTGAGCCGAGCAATTGTGAGAAAACACAAAGTACATTATTAGATAAAGGAAAAAAGAAACTTCCAAACTTGAAAAAAAATATTGAAAATCCCAAACGCGTTTGGATAAGGAAACGGGAAATTAAACAATTATCAAAAATCGTAAGATAATATTGATGGTTAAAACTATTGTTTTTTTTCTTAATTATTGATCGCTATTAATTTCAGCTGACAAAAGAATTTGTATCCAATCTAAAGACCTTAAGAATTGGAGCAGGACAAGAGATTGTAGTTCTCATCTCTGAACACCAGAGGTAGCCGTTTGAAAGAAAATTCATTCATTTTAAACCCATTCATTTCAGGTAACTGAATATTTGAAAATCATCTTGAAAACTGACAGTCAGTCAAATCTTTAAAAAATCTAATAACCAGTTCAAAATGAACAAAATATTTGAAGTAAATGACCCTGCTTAAGAATTTAAATATTAAAAGTAGTTACCCATCAACATAAATTACATACATTTGAAGCATAGTGAATATTATTATAATCAACCAATTTTTTTTAATTTTGAAGTTGTATTATAATTTTCACAACTCATCTATGATGTCATTTCCTTTTAATATTTTCTATTAAGCATACATTTCTCTTCCAATCAGTGATCTGTGTCTTTGGAAGCAACCTATCATTATTTTAAAAATGTCCTCATATGAGGACAATGGCTTTACTTATTTTTAACAAATTAATTTTGTGCAATAGTTAATTTCCCTGAAAAAGTACTTCAAAATTAGCAACATGGCAGTTTGTTAGTTATATTGGAAGATACTTATTGATACCAAAATGAAAAAAAATAATAATAAAAAGACAAGACTCCATTAGTAAATACATTTTATTTATTGAATAGGTGGGTCAATTCTTATTTAATTTACACATTTGGAGACACAACAATGTAGATGACGACTGAGTAATAATGGTGGTAGTAGCATTTGTAGTAGTCATAGCAGTAACATTAGTAGTAGTAGTAGTAGTTCTAGTAGTAGTAGCGGTGGTAGTAGTAGTATCGGTGGTAGTAGTAGTCGTAGTGGTAGAAGTATGTCCTATGAATGTGAAATCACTTCATTGATCATTTCGTTGAATATCGGATCTGAGATTCGGTTCCGCCCAGTTTCCTGAACGAACGGACGTTTTGTTTGTCTGGATCTGTTAAACGCATGGTAACAAAAGAATCGGTTCTTCTTCCTCTCCTCTCCGGTGATTCCCGTCGCCCGCCTGCGGAGTCAGAGGGGCGTCAACGGAGGGAGCAGCCGGTAAGACGGAGGACCGGAGCCTTTGTCCACCGGGAGGAGCGGATGGAGCCGTTCACCGGAGAAGAAATGAAGAAAAGGAGGGAGGAGGAGAAGGACGAACTTGAAGCAACAGTCGGGATGGAAGGGGAGAAAAAAGGGGCGTTTCCGCGGCGAACGTCCGGACCGCCAGACGCCGCAGTGGATCCGATGGAGGCCGGTTCCGGTTCCGGTAGCGGGGATGCCGCGGAGATCACCGCCGAGAACTGCTACCGGATCCTGACGCAGGCGAAGACCGCGGGCGCGGGGTGCGACCGGGACCGGGACCGGGCGTACCGGTTCATGAGCGACCACTACCTGGAGGTGCTCCGGAGCCCCGCCGTGTTCGGCCGGTTGACGGCGGGGGAGCGGGAGCTGATCCTGGCGCGGAGAATGGAGGGCGCGGAGCGGCTGGCGGTGGCGGAGAGCGGCGGTGACGCGCCGGAGCCTGGAGGGCGG
>CAAKHD010007148.1:8891-28179 GCA_901007705.1 Fistularia tabacaria
AACAGGTGGGAATGGCCCCCCCCCCCCCCCCCCCCCCCCCCCCCCCCCCCGCCGAGACAGCAGTTTGTAAAACAAAAAAACGCCGGGCCGGTTTCACTGTTTACCTGCCGCTACAGATCTGCTGTCTGTAACTGGGGTTTGTCCTCCTGTTTCTCACCGCCCAACAATTCGGTAAACGTTCTCGCACGCAGCCGCTCGTATTCACACCCGGCGGTTAAAGACCAGCGTTTCCTCTCACCGGAGTGTCTCTGTCCTCCGGCGGAGGCTAAAAAGTTGGGTCAACTGTCAACTTAAATGACGAATTCATCTGAAAAATCAGCTTTCCGAATAAAATCAAATATATCCGCCCGCAGGTTAGCATGGAGCCGATCACAGCTGACAGGAGACGTCCGACCATTCGCCCCCATCGTTCGCACCAACGGACAATTTAAGAGTCTTCGATGAACCTGCTGACTGTTTTTTGGACTGCGAGAAGAAGACGGAGAACCTGGAGAGAACCCGGGCAGGAGGACAGGGAGAACTTGAGGGTTCACAAGAATCGAACCAGGAACCTTCTTCTCGTGTCTATGATTTATTCTATTCATCGTCTTCTTCTTTCAGAAAATCTATTGCACGTTTATAAATGTGCTTTCAGCTGTTTTTTTTTACGACCTTGATCCCGATTGCTACATTTCTTCTGTTTTAGTTTCGACAACTTCCATCTTATTATCCTTCCGTGGCTGCCGTCCGTCTTTTTCCCCCAATTTTCTTCTTTTTATTCACATCATGACCCGTTTTTTTCTCGCCTTCTGATAATTTCTTTAAACTTTTGCTTTCGACTGTTCCCTTCCAGCCAATCATCTGCCTCCAACCCTCCCCCCTACGTCCTCTTCTCTCTCACCAACGAACTTCATGTCCTCTTTCCCTCCACCCTTAAATCTCCTCTCTGGTCTTCCTCCAGATCTCCTGCTTGGAAGCTCCAACCTCAGCATCCTTCAACTCAGATTTCCACTAATCCCTCCTCTGTCCATGTCCAAACCACCCAAGTCTATCTTCTCCGTTGCTCTTGACTGTTGACCCTAAGTACTTGAAATCCTCCGCCTTCTTTATCTCCACTCCCTGTAGCCTCTCTCGATGTTCCTCCACCCGTTCTCACTTTAGATCACAATGTCATCTGCAAACATGATCCATTGACATTCCTTTCTCATTTTTTTTTCTGTGTGCGTGTGTGTGTGTGTGTGCGTGTGTGTGTGTGTGTGTGTTACCAAAGATGAAGTTGTCTGGCCTGAAGAGTTGACCGAAGGCTCCCGAGCGAACGCTGTCCATGGTTCCTGGTTCCAGGTCCACCAAGATTGCGCGAGGGACATATTTATGTGCTGCGCAGAGAAAGAGAGTGAGGACTCATTGGTCCTCGTCAGAGAAAACGTTATTTTACTTGTTTGAAATCATTCTTATGCCTTCGGTATCATCGAGTTAAGGTATGGGCAGGGTACAAGTGAGAAAAACAGGTAGCGTTTAGTTTTGGTGTTGCAAAAGCCAAGATTTACCCAGTGAATTAGCGAGAAAAAGAAAAGGTATAAATCATTTTGCTCGATTTTTACAACAATTATTCCAATTTATTACTTATGAAATTCTTCAGGTGGATTAAAGTAAAGCATCTCAGATTTGTGGGTGGAAAAAGACATGATTTAAAAGGGTAACCCAAAATTTTACTCTCAGGACAGTGGCGCTTTTATATTGATATGCTCTGCTCGCAAACCAGTTTAGCTGCTTCTTGCTGCCGGGCCTCAATCAGAACCCATCCGAACAGTTTTCCGATGGCCGGTGAGCGGACGACCTCGGCCCCTTGGGGTCACACTCAACGTTTTTTCTCACCGGGGATCTAAATATCTCCCCCACCCGTGCCAGAAAGCTTGTAAAAAGGGGCTCGGAACAAAGAGAGCGGCAGCATGGATAGTGATGAAAAGACAAAGCAACTTGATATTTTTGTAACCAAACTACCAGTTTTATGGGTTTTGCCCATTACATGACAAATTATAAAAAGATGTCATGATCTGAGCTGAGTTCTAAACAGTTCTTATGGTTAATAAGTTTGGATACTTGACTGTTTTCTTCCAAAACATGGAAAATACCAAAAAGAAATGAGATCATGGGCGGAGACATCACACATTTAACTGAATTTAAGTTAAAAAACAAACACGTGTCACATTTTTTTAAATATCTAATGGTGCTCTCTTAGGATGAAGCAGAAGCTAAAGATGCAAAGTTAATAAATTTGTAGATTTGAGGGTATTTTTCAAAGCTAAAGATTTTCAGTTAATTTGTCATTTTTGAGCAGATTTTAGGACTTAACATGCTAACTAATAAATTTGAATTTTTTGAAGCTAATAATGCTAAGCTAATAATTCTGTATTTTTTAGCTGATTTTTTAGAAGCGAAAGATGCTATTAAAGATGCCATTAATTTTGGATTTTTGAGCAGGTTTTTAGAGGCTAATCATGCTTCCTAATAAATATGTATTTTTTACATTTTTTTCAAAGGTAAAAATAAAATGCTATGGTAATACTGTTTTTTTTTTTTTCAAAGCTAAAGATGCTCAGGTAAAAAATGTGTATTTTTGCCAGCAGCCCTTTTTGAAGGCCCCCCCCCCACCGACACCGGAACCCGTCAGTGATTCACAGGCGACTCACAGGAAGCCTCACTGTAGAAACATCGACAAGGTCAAGCACAAGTGTTTCTTTTTGACTTAAAAAACAAAAACAAAACACATTTTTCCAAATATCTATCCGTGGTCTCTTAGGCTGAAGTCCAAGCTAAACATGCTAAGCTATTACATTTGTAGTTTTGAAGGGTATTTTCAAAGCTAAAAATGTGAAGCTAATAATTTGTATTTTTGAACAGATTTTTAGAATCTAAAGATGCGATCCAATAAATTTGTATTTTTGGGTGTATTTTTCAAACCTAAAGATACTAAACTAATAAATGTGTTGTTTTTGATTTTTTTTATACCTAAAAGTGCTAAGCTATTCATGTTGTATTTTTGAGCAGCTTTTTAGAAGCCAAAAATGCTACTTAAGAAATGTGTAGTTTTGATCGTATTTTTCAAGATATTAAAACTTCTATTTTTTTGTCGAAGCTAAATATGCTAAGCTCATGACTTTGTATTTTTCGAGCAGATTTTCAGAAGCTAAAGATGCTCTGGTAAAAAATGTGCATTTTTGCCGGCAGCCCTTTTTGAAGGCCCCCTGGCACCGCAACCCATCAGCGATTCACAGGCGACTCACAGGAAGCCTCGTTGTAGTAAACGTTGACTCGGTCCAGCTGAAGAGGCGAGTCGCCCATGTAGTTTCCCGCCGGGTCGATGCCGTGCTCATCGCTTATCACCTCCCAGAACTGACGGGGGAGGACAGAAGGAGAGGGTGAGGATGAGGAGGAGTGTCGAAGGACGCTCCCCGGCCCGCAGGAGACGGGCATCACATCACCGGCGTCCTCCTGACCCCAGAACCAACAATCTGGGGAACCTCCTCAGTCGGTATGCAACGTTTCCTCCAATTTTATTGTCAGTTTCTTTCAAAGGAACGTCAGGGTGGCAAAAAAGGTTTAAATTTAATATCGATGTTTTGAGGTTATCTTGGAAATTCATTGTGTTTTAAGGAATTAAACTGTAATGTATTATCAATACCACCATCTTCTACACTTTCTGGCAAAATAGTTGACATTAATTCCTGCAACGTTTCTCCATTACTATTGTTAGTTTCTTTCAAAGGAACGCCCGGGGGGCAAAAAAAGGTTTAAATTTAACATTTAATGTTATGAGGTTATCTGGAAAATTCATTGTATTTTGAGGAATTCAATCTTTATTACCTATACCATCCACTCTACACTTTTTGAAAAAATAATTGACATTAATTCCTCCAATAGCTGGATTGTTTATATATTCTTATGGTGATTCTCCTAGTTTAAAATAGTAACAACAGGCACTTGTGGTGAACATGTGTGGGCTCACGCTGATTAAGACAGAGAGAGAGAGACAGAGAGGGAGCACAAAAAATAGATATTAAAGAAACAAAAACAGTTGGGCCTTCAGATAATAAGAAGAGCAACTTTATGACAAACCGCATAATTTCTGGATATTAAACTCCTGTTCTTTTCCTTCTGAGTCCCAACTGATTCCAGAAAACTCACCCTGAAATACTTGTGCCATTGTTCAAAGGGAGACTGTGTGTGTGTGTGTGTGTGTGTGTGTGTGTGTGTGTGTGTGTGTGTGTGTGTGCGTGCCCCCACAGATTCCTTGAATAGTCTCAGGGATACTTCACTCCTCTGCACCGCTGCAGAATCGCAGAGAGCGAGAGAGAGAGGAGGCCCTTGGCTTCATATCTTCAGACCCCAATGTCCATCTTTTATATTTAGATTATCAAATGCATGTTTGATCATTGATGTATTTATTCCTTATCGTTTGTTTTTTTTGGAGCCCTTTATTCCTCAAAACGCAAAGAAAGTGAGGGGGGAAAAAAAAGGTTGGGCTATTTCCTTGTTCACTCGGCCAGAGCACGACACATGCAGTATCAAAACCGACCACAAGGGGGCGACAAAGGGACGATTACATCAGATTATTTGATGGTTAGTAAGAAGTTTCCATCATGACATTAAAAGAAAATTAACATGATCATCTGTCGTTTTGATCGGACCTCCTCTTCGGGCTTTAGCTAACTTATTGATATTCTCACCATTTTGATATGCTTATTGACCCACCTGATTTTATTTTCTTTTTTTTCCGTTTTTCTTACCGCTGTGGCATCAGTGCACAGCAGGGATGGTGGTCGGGGGATTGTGGCTGACCCGCCCCCAGAACCCCACCCTTCACACTCAACAATAAAAAGATTTTAAAGCAAACAAATCTTTTCACGATTGTTTTAAGTCAGTCTATGGCCGTATTTTTAAAAGCAGCATATTCCCACTCAAGTGTCACCTTTGTGCAACATATCTATAATAATGTCCAGGCTATGACACTACTTAGAAGTACCATGTGTTAGAAGTGTCTCCTTGCTCATGTTACTTGTTGCCAATTTTACTAAATCGATCGGAGTACTGGGTATTTATTTAACTCTGGCTTCGAGTATCCACAATCTGTTGGCAAAAAAGCCACCCGCTTAAATAATGCCAGAAAAACTCGAAGGAATTCCATAATATTATTCAAAAAATAAATCAGGTTCTTGATAGATAACAGAAAATTATAGTCTTTCTCCTTTTCCGTTTTTTTGGTTGCTTATTCCGACAATAGAATGTACATCAAACATTTTGTTATCGTTTTTTGTTTGTTTTGGGGGAAAATACCAACATAATTCTGATGTCTGACATCATCTCTCCGGAAGAATCACCTATCTAATCCTTATTGGTTTATTCAGCTAAACTGAGTACAACTAAATTTCCGTGACGGTAGTGAAGATTAAGAGTTAGTTTGAAAAGATTCAAGGGAAAATGTAATTTCTAAATTAATTCCTATTGATTTCTGTTCTTTCTTTAAGATCAGGTTTTTTCCCCGTTTCATGGTCGGCCGTTGATTGGCTGCCGTCCCGTGTCGTCACGGCGTCAGACTCCCGGTGTGAACCGGACTCGGTACCTTGGTCCCGATCTGGTTCCCGCACTGGCCCGCCTGGATGTGAACGATCTCCCTCATCTTCTCGGTGTGGTTCTTCTCGCCGCCGCCGCCGGATGCGTCTGATCCGCGGGGGCGCGCGACGGCCGGCTACATGCGCCGGCATGCGCAGCCCCGCGGCCACGCCCCACGACCGCGGCCGGCTCAGCAGAAAGTCCCGGGGCTTAACGTCCACATTCCCGGACAGTGTCGGCAGGGGGGGGTGGGGACACACTTAACAAGAGATTGGCAAAAGAGCAAAAATGTCTCGCAATCTTTATTTCTAATATCACGAAATATACAAAGTGTGTAGTCACAAGATTTGGTGGTGTTTTTATTAAAAAAACGAAATTAAAAAAAAGCGGCAAATTCGACCCAATCCGCCGGTTGGTGTCCAGTTCTTCTGTCTCCCGTCCAATCCCCCCCTTCTTCAACCCTCCCGACAGGTGGTGGCCGCAGCTTCAAGCCGATAAATGTCTCCCTCTAGTGGCGGATATTTGAATTGCAGCCCGAGAGAGGCCAGCTGGATCACAGGGTTGACGTTCACGGAGATCACGTTACGTTTGAGTTTGAGGGAGGGAAGCGAGTGGCAACATTGAGAGAGAGCTGTGTGAGGAAAGATGAAAATAGTCTTAACTCAAAAAACTTGAATCATTTTTATTTATCTGGCCAAATATAAAAGTTTCTCTTAAAAATGTACATTCACAGATGTCAAAGAAATATAGTTGATCATTGCCAAGGCCTGAAGAGGTCATTACTCTAGAGGTCTCGTAATATCTGTATTCTCTCCGCATAGGTCGGTTCGGTATCCTCATAGCATGTCCAGCTTCTTTTTCAATGTTGGTCACAAAAACATATAAAAGTATGTCCTGTCCACTTCAGCACAGAGATGCTAAAAAACAGGCGTGTGTTTAAATTTAAAAACAATAGAAAATGCCGTTTTCTTTTTTCAGGACCAGAGTTGAACCATTCATGCTGCTGCATCTGTTCCTCACCAGCAGCGAGGGTTGTCGTTTCTAGTGGTGGCTGCCGCCTCTGGCGTCCGCATAGTTCGCTTGCTTGCAGTTGTCGTCTGTCGTCGTCTCCGGCGAAGCCCAGCAAGGTCGACGACACCAATAGCAGCGGCTCGTCAGCCAGTCGGCTCGTCCGAGAGAAACAGCGCAGCACCAACCTGAGGGGGGGGATTCATTTTGGAGAAGCCCTGAAACTAAAGATATAATCAAACTAGAGTTGAATCAAGGTTGACAGGAGAAGTTTCTACGGCCGACGGGCGTCTATGATCGGGTTCAAAGAAGCCATTCGAAGACTTGTTTAGGCTTATCACGCTCACAAGGAGCCACGTGCGGCTGATGTTGGGATGAGAGCTGGGGCTTAACCTGGATCAGTCACCTGCCAATCGCAGGGCCACATCCAGAGATATCCAACCATTCGCGCTTTCAATTCATGCTAACAAACAAAAAACAGTCAACCACCCGACATTTCAACACATCGAGCCGAAATGACTGATCCGGCTTTCCTCGGGAGTGTTCTCGCGCTTCGGTCCGGTGGAGGGTCAACCGACCGACTCGCCTGAGGATTCGTTCGATCCTGGTGCACCTGCGGTCCAAGCACAGCGTGTACAAGTCACGCAGTTTGGCCTTGATGAAGAGGCAGTACAGAAGGTCCTTCGGATGCAGCTTGTAGAGGTCGAAGGTCAGACAGACGACCCCATTCAGTAAACACAAAGAGATGTTTGTTGTTTAATTCACTCACCTGATCAGAGTCTTCGGTAGCAGAGATTTCGTGTAATTCACTCCTGACTGGAGGGCCATCGTAAGGCAGATGGATCGGAAGAAGAGATATCGTCAGCGACCTCCTTGAGGTGCTGCGACTCAGCAGCACTGATGTACTGTGATTGATCAATTAGAAAATGCGGAGAACCAAAAAGAAAACACCTCGATCTAATATACGGGCCGACGAAATATTTTGCGAGTGGTGCGTCAGAAGAATTAACTAATGATCGTTCCAATATTTCATTTAGACTTGTATTTCTGCTGAATCAAGATCCGGCCTCCGTCTGAGTGGAAATTAAATCCTCAATTTATAGCCCCTTATTGGTAGTTTTCACACCAAGACAAAAAAATCAGATATATCTATTTCTTTATCTATTTCGTTGTTCGTTCAAGCGAAAACATTATGATTATTATTCGTATTGTTATTATTTTCGATCGTCTTCCCCCCCCGGAACTGTTGCTATGTGTCCGCCGGCTTCCGTTTCAGGGGGAAGGTTTATGACGACGGACCGAACCAACTCTGTACGCGCGCAAGTAACGTTGTCCCGCCGCCGCATAAATAAACATTTAGCAAGTTTAAAATGAAGTTCCGAGGAAAAATTGTGGATGTTGCTTGTCTCAACCATTTTACCCGTAAGTCAAAATACCTGGATAATGATTTATTTAATAGATACCCGCTTTAATTTCGAGCGCAACCTGAACAACAGCCGATTTGTCAGTACATTCTAGACATTTCTATCATTCTGTTGTGTTTTGGTGTCGGAAAGCATCGTATGCTTGTAACGTTTCAATTTATTGGCAGAAATAAGATCGTGTGATTTAAAGATATTTTTTTCTGGCTTGAATGACAACTGGAAAAAAAAAGAGCAGTCAAAATACAGTTGAATGTTTTTCTATGCAATATGAACAAGAAAACAATATACTCGTGAATTCATAGAAACCGTATTTTTGTTGTTGGAATACACGGAGAGTGACAGGTGTGCGCTTTTCAACTTTAACTTATTCAAGATGAAATTCAGTAACTAGAAACATTTTTTAAAAGCCATCTTTGCCCCTCCCCCCGATTTTTATCTTCTGATTTTCCTTTCGGGTTCGTCACCTGCCTCAATCTAACCATCTCAAATCAATTTCTGATTTTAAATTCAGCGACAAACAGACAGCAGTTTGGTTTAGTTTGTAAAAAATAAAAAGGAATTCTCCTTTACTCAGTGTTTGCTAGTGATAAAATTCTAGACTAATTTCAGCTGAAGAGTGTGTACTACATATATGTGGCAGAGTCAGCGCCTCAAGAAGTGGAATCTCCCGTATTAGACGACAAGTCAACTTTGTTTTAGTCATTTTTTATACTTAAACTGAAGCCTCTCCGAGCTGCTGACTTGCTGGATGTCCGCAGGAGTCGTCACCACCATCTCTAAGCTGACCAAGACGTGCGTCCTGCGTCTGACACCTGACAACCTCTTCTTCGTCCTGTCGGGCACTGTGGCCAACGGAGGCGTCAGCATGTGGTGTGAACTCTTGCAGGTAAAACCCTCTCAGCGGACACGAGTCGATAGGGCTTTCACACCTTGCAGTTTCAAAGCGCTTTGCAGCGGATGGCGTTCACTCATTCACACGCACGGTGATGCTGTCATGCAAGGCGCTAACCGGGCCATCGGGAGCAAATTGGGGTTCACTGTCTTTCCCAAACACACTCTGGCAGGGGTGTCAATCGCAAATACACATGGGGCCAAAATTGGAAAAAAAAATTGCCAAATAGAGGGCCGGACTGGTTCGATGTTTATTGAAAACGTATTGAAATGACCTTATTGCACATGTTGAACCTGGAACTAGCAAAGCCTAGAGTTATCTCCAATGAAACATGAACCATCACATACATGATATAGAAAATTAAAAAAATCTACGACTTCCCCAGAGTCAATTCAAGTGAAAGCATTTTTCTACAGGCAGACAAGAGCCAAAAAATCTTTTCCCTCAAAGAGATATCACATGTCCTGCAGTCGCAAGAGACAACGTGCAAAACTGAAGCTGCATTAAAACCAGAAATGTGCTAAAGCTGAGTGTGCTGCTCTGAGAGGCCCGTTGCTCACTAGTCTGAGCTGGTCACCAGTGTTTCGTTACAGCCACTGAAAACCCTTTTTCCACAGTCCGTCTTTGTTTTTCTTCGCCATATTCCGGAGCAGATGGGTAGTTGGAAGTGCGGCGGCACGGTGGCACAGTGGTTCACGCTTCCGCCTCGCAGCAAGAAGAACCCTGCCTCGTTTTCCCCACAGGAGGGCCTTTCTTTGTGGCGCTTGCTTGTCTCGGAACACATTAGAAAACTTGCTTTTAATGTCTGAATCGAGAGAGTGGATGGTTGTTTGTCTCAATATGATGCCCTGCGATCGACTGGCGGCCGGTCCAGGGAGAACCCCGCCTCTCTCCCACTGACAGCTGACGTCTCCAGCGTCCCTGAGACCCCGTCTGCAGGATAGGCAGTAGATAATGGGTTGTAGTTGACAGTCGACAGGTGAGTAAGGAGTGAGGCGCAGACCCATGATGGCAGTGCATTGTGGGGCTTGTAGTCGCTCATATAGTCACTAGATATTATCATGCTGGCCAAATATAATTCCATCACGTGTGTGGCCTGCAGGCCTTGAGTTTGACCAATACGCACGACCAGGAGGAGCCAGGGATCTAGCTGCCGTCCTTCCTCTTCACCAATGTTGGTTCTGACATGACAATCAAAAATAGTGCAGTTTTTTTTTTTTTTTAAACGAATTAATCATTAATTCTGTCTCTCAGAACCGTGTAGAACTTTCATTCAGTGGGTTCAACGGTCAATTAATACCACAGCATTAATAATGATGCAGTTGAAAAATTGCAAATTAAAAAACGTGACAGCACAGTCCAAAAATGCTTCATGAGTCAACTAAATAAAAAAAATGCAGTTCGATTGGATTTCACTGAAACCAGTTTGTTCCCTGATGTTCTTACACAAATATTTTGTGTATATGATGTTTTTTTTCTCGTTAAAATTCTTGTAAAAGTAGTGAATAATAAAGATTATAAGAAAAAAACAGATGGTCGCCTCATTTGGTCACCCCCCCAAATGATCGAGAAATCCCTGCGTCCCGTGAAGAACGATGACACTCCCCCCGCGTCGTTCCTCCCGCAGGCCAACTTCTTCGACCAGTACCAGATGGAGGGAGTGTCCCTGCCGGAGGACAATGAGATATGTCTGGAGTTGGCGCCCGAGAACTTGTCCCGAGCCCTGAAGACGGTCCAGAATGCCAAAAACGTCAAGATCAAACTGACGAGGAAGCACTACCCGTGTCTGACTGTTGCCGCTGAGCTGGTGAGGCCACCGGGATGCAGAATTCTGCTGACGTAGTGCTCACTTTTAGTCGTGTCGTAACCGACTTTCTGTGCCACCGCGGAGGGAAAGTTTGTTATTTCAAGAATTTAATTTTTTCGCACACATTTCGCCTCTGAATTAAACAGTCAGAAGTTTTAATGTTTGTTTTTTCCCCAAAGTTGGGACGGTGTGGCGCAGAGAGGTAGAGCCATCGTCCTTGGAACCCAACATTCCTGGTTCGATTCCCCGGCTCCTCCTCGTGTGTCGAAGTGTTGTTTAGCAAGACACCGAACCTCCAACTGTTCCCCTGGCGCCGCTCGATGGCAGCCAATTGCTAGTGGTTCATCCATGATGGGTTGAATGCAGAGAAGGAATTTCCCGCAAGGGATTAATACATTTTTAATTATTGAATTCTTATTAGCAGTATTATTATATGTTTGTTTTTTGCACATTGACCTGGCAAACCACAAGTCATGTTGCCGAATTGAAATGACGAATGAAAAAGGGCAATTTTATCCAAGTGTGATGCTGAGTTCCAAGGATTTTTCTCATTTTTTGCTAATTTCTTTTCAGTTTTGTACAAGTCTTATTAACAACATTTAAACTGTCGAACATACAAAGCGCAACAAAAATGAAGGCCAACCGAATGCTTCAAAAAAGCTTTAAAATGTTGAAATTTAACGACAAATTTCTGTGCGTCAAGAGTGAAGGTTGGTGTTGGATCTGGTCGGCAGCAGCTTTAGGTCTCGACAGTTCGTCCTCGTGCTGCAGCCCCTGTCGCCGTGTCTTCACTGAAACGCTGTTCGCGCTCGGTCTTCTGTCGTTCTCTCCCTCCGGCCCGTCCAGCCCACCCTGTCCAGCGCCAACCGCGTCGTCACCCACGACATCCCGGTGGACGTCATCCCCCGCCGGCTCTGGCACGAGCTCAAAGAGCCGAGGATGCCGGACTTCGATGTGAGCTCTTCGGCCGAGGGGGCTTTTTTAAATCAGCGCGCGCTGACATGGGAGAAAATGAAAAACCCCGTGTGGTTCGTGTCCTTGCAGGTCAGCATCTACCTGCCTCCGCTGAAGACCATGAGGAACGTCGTGGACAGGATGAAGAACCTCTCTAACTTCCTGGTAGGAATCGATTGAATCGTCAAGGAAGCGCGTTAGCTACGATCCCCCTGCTTGGACCGGACCGGTCCTCATGAGTACCTTCATCATGTAAACCTAAGCAGCTGCGTCATCTAAAACAAACCGAAAAGTCATCTTGAGGGAAAAAAGGGAGACGAAAAGGCAGAGCTGAGGTTTTCTCTGTGCGACTTGTACCTCACTTTCCCTATTTATCGTCCATATTTCAAGCCTTCCTGAAATTCTGAGGACGATGGCTTACAGATAATGGATAACGTACTCAAACTTTTTCATGATAGTCCAATTTTTTTGGAGATGCACCTGCACTCTGTTGTCTTAGTCATTGTCCCCAGGGGACAAATAAAGTTTTTTGAATTTGACGGTGGGTTAGGATCAGTCATGCGACCAGGGTGCCATAGCGTCAGCGACACTGACCTTCATATTCTTCATATCGTGCCGCACTATTGTGAGTAAATGAGAGAGGTGAGATTTACCTTCATGGAAATTGTTTAGCGGCTGCAAGACAGACAAGGACAAGACAGTGATAAGCTGAAAATAAAAAGTATAAAATAAAATAAACCCTGAAGTGTAAAAGTATTAATTATAATCTAAAATAAAATAAAATGTCGATACATATTTACCAATATACAGGAATAAATAATGAGCAAAGTGAAGTCGTGCTGAAACTGATGAGAGTGAGTTATTGTGTAGGGTTATGGCTCGAGGTGTTTCCTGTGTCTTTCCGTTGAACAGCGGAGCTGGAAGAGTGCTGGAGGAGCTGGTAACTGTCTCTCCAGTGAGAGGTGGAGGGGGTGGACCGGGTTGTCCATGTAGATGACCGTTTCTGAAACGAACCGGAAAGTCAATTTGAAAAAAAAAAAAAAGCTGGAGCGGAGACGGACTTTGTGCAACTTGGACCTCAGTTTCCCTATTTGTGTGCGTGTGTGCGTGTGTGTGTGTGTGTGTGTGTGTGTGTGTGTGTGTGTGTGTGTCTGCGTCGGTCAGGTGGTGGAAGCCAACCTCAGCGGGGAGATGAATCTGAAGATCGAGACGGACCTGGTCTCCGTTACGACGCACTTCAAGGACCTCGGGAATCCACAGTGGGGTAAAGAAAACACCCACACGCCACCCGTCCGCTTTCTTTGAATTATCACAACGGAACCCGCCGGCCGCCGTGGCGCCTCCGGGGAGGTCAAAGCTCACTCTCGCGTCCCCTCGCCCTCCGTCCAGCCGACGCGGAGTCTCAGGGCGACCAGACCCGAGACCCGGAGGGCATGGTCCACGCCAGGGTGGACGTCAGGAAGCTGCAGCCGTTCCTCATGGGGCAGCAGGTCAACCCCACCAAGGCCATGTGCAGTAAGTCCGACCGGACCCCCGCCAAAGTGGGAGTGGCGGAACCCCAAAGCTTCAGATATCAAACACGAACGGATGTTGTCATTTTATTCATTCTTTTTCTCCCCCAGACATCGTCCACCAGACGGTCGTCCACCTCATCCTGCTGCACGACGACGTGTCGCTCCAGTACTTCATCCCCGCCGTGGCGTAGAGCGGCTGCTCGCCGTCACCTGTTGAGATTGAGTTTTGTCTGAAAAAAAACAAACAAAAAAAAGACGAGAGAGAGACCAGGGCTTCACCGCAGGTTCGTCCCAGCCGGGAAATGGGACTCCCGTGTGTTCGGGAGTCTGTCAGACATCCGACGCTGTCGTCCAACGTCGCGGGCGACTTCACGACGGGGGCGGAGAACCGGGGCGGGCAAGACCACTTCAACCTTTCTCCTCCACCATCCCATAATGGTTGTCGGACTGAGGGTTGTAAAATTGAATCGCAGTGTCGGGGCAGCTTCCGGACACTCCCCGCCTCTCGTCTTCCGCTCTCCAGTTTGACCGTCAGACCCGCTGGAGGTAAAACTACCACTTAGAGACGGGTGTTAATTTGCACTAAAAGTTTTTTCCTGTCTTCGTTTTCACCCCTCCGAACTCCTGCTGAATAAATGATGTTTTATTTTTTATTTCTGACAATAAACAAAGCGTCAGGTCGCTGTCAGATGTTCCCGAAGCTCTTTTATTTAGCAAGACAAGCCAACTCCCGCGGGGCCTCCAGATTCTCGTCCCCGAAAGCCTTTTAAAGTCTCTCGCCTGTTCAGCTTCTTCTCTTTGAAAAGTTTGACCAGCTGAAAGCGGTTCCGAGGCTCCGGCCGTGAAATCCTTCGGCTTCCATGTCCTGCTAAAAGGCAACAAGCAGCGCAAGGACAGCATCACCCGCAGCATTTAATAGGTAATGTGACAGAACAGGACAAATGGCACAAAGTCTTGCATACTCAAACAACCAGGGATTTTACTCGCAATGCAGGCGTCAGGAAATAATTTCAAATTTCACTTTTTGCTCTCTTGAATTAAAAATGGGAAGGACAGGCCGTTTTTATTAATACTGTCTAAATGCTGTGCGTACTGTTCAAAATGTAATTATGATTATATGAAGTGTCACGTGTAACAATCGATGAAATCTTCCTCACTAAGGAAACAGCTTTGTTGTGTGTTTAGTTGCTTGGCCACTAACACACACACAGACACACACACACACACCTCCCAGCTGGGTTACCACGGCAGCAGTCAAAAGTTTGACCGACCTGATTTCAGCGCTGCTTTACTCTCCCAGTTTTCTTTCCCAGGAATCGGAGGCGCACAGGTGAGGGTTTCCCGACTCTGGTCCGGCCAACGGTTCTGGTTCTTCCAAAAGGATGTTGTGAGTTCGGAGGGTGTGAGAGAAGCAGCTCCGGAGGAAGTCTCTTTCCAACCGTTTCCATCGTCTTTCATTCTCTACGACTCATCTGGATTTCCCCACTTTCCAAAAAACCCCAGATTAATTTGAGTCTGCGACTTGAGCTGTGCCGTTCCCGTGGACTCCTGATGACTCCAAACTGGTGTGTGGGTGGGGGGCGCCGTTGCCATGGTTACAGGAGCAACCCGGTCCCCTTGATTTTTTTTTCCCCCCCTTTGCTGTTGCAAAAGTCAGGCCTCGCCACTGACGTTATCATGTATTTGACATGTTTATATTATACATCATCGTTCGTGTTCCCAGAGCATCGTTTTCCGGGTGTCCGACTGAATGAATTCCCTCGCCGCCGTCTTATTGATCCTTTTAAATGTATCTTTATTTTTGATCACACTGTGTGCGGACTTTGCGTCTTCTCTGCTTGGGTTTTCTTCCACAATTCCAAAAACGGGCAGAAGGTTTCATTGGAAGCCCTAAATCGCCCAGATGTTCGATCGTGAACGTCCATGTGGCTCTGTGATGGATTGGCAACCGGTACAGAGTGACCCCAACCCCCCAAAAACGATAAGGAGAGAATGAAGGTAAACACGTGTTGTAAAGATCACACTATCGAGGCCAAAGTTTATTTCAGTCCCCGACAAAAGAACGGATGAAACGATGAAGGCGCTGCTTCACGATAGTTTCGACGTCCGCGGCCTTGCCGGGTTTTGCCGGGGTTCATCTCTGCCTCTGTGTCACTGGCCAACACGAACTGGAATTTCTCCCCATCGAAGAGGGGGAACAGAACGGAAACCGGAGTGAGGGATCAACGGCGCCATGGGTACGAAGCACCGCGCACCAAACAGGATATTCTCTCCTTTTTTTTTTTTTTTTTTCTTCTTGCAGTGACCCAGTAAAGCCAGAGGTGTGCGTGTGAGGCGGTGCGGTTGTCAGCCGAGGATTTTAGCATTTACCCCGCCGCGGAAACCTGAAACCGACCCGCAAGATTAGCCGCGGGCCGAGACGGTGGGTGAAGCAAAAAATCCCCTCCCCCGCGGGGTGTGATAGAAAATCCTTTCCTCCTCTACAAATTGCTTTATTTTCCTGTCGAGTCACACCGTGGGCTCCTTCCGGGAGGAAATCGAGAACACGTTGCGCCGCCCGCTGGGCCCCCACCCCACCCCACCCGGCGAGCAACACGTTTTCAGTTCCCGCGGGCCGCCCACTTCAGGGGTGGCTACTGCCAATCATCTGCCTCCATCTAACCCCGCATCCTCCTCTCTCCCGCCGACATACTTCCCGTCCTCTTCCACTTCATCCGTAAATCTCTGGACGAGAGATCTTTCCTTTCCGTTTTTATCGCACGTCACACCCGACAATTTCCTCCACCCACCTCCAAACTGCACACGCACCTCTGGACTGTTGACCCTCTGTACTTCAAATCCTGCTCCCATTCCAGATCACAGTGTCATCCGCAAACTTGGTCGTTCGTATTTATTCCCGTCTCATCCCAATTCAACCAAACTGTGTTTTTACGAAACCACCTCCCCGTTTCATCCTTCCATGTTTTCTTGAATGTTTCAGATGGCGGATGAGCGGGTCCCCGATGTTCCCCCGGCTGGCGGTTCTCGATCCGAGCTGGCGGGAGGTGATTCGGACCCGGAACCGGAGCTCCACGGCGCCGGGCGGGAGGGCCAGGACAGGCGAGAGAGGGCGGAGGAAGGGGGAGGCGACAGAGCCGCGCTGGAACCTCCTCTGATTCACCTCCGTGCCGGTATGACCTGCGGACGTCTACCGCCTGATGCAACCACTCAACCACACTTAGCATGAAGAGCGTAAACAATAAATTATCAGACAAGAACTACAACTAACAGCTACTAGCTAAATATAAACCAAAACAACTGCAAATTACATAATCTCATAAAAACCTCCAAGCTAAATGTATGCTAATTACATCTCCAGGCTAAACAGTTCGCAGAACACAAGTTAAATGTACACTGCATGCGAAACATACGCTAATTACATTTCCAGGCTAAACAGCAGAACACAATTAAATGTACACTACAAGCGAAATGAACGCTAATTACGTTTCCGGGCTAAAAAGTTAGCAGATATGATATGCTAAATGTAAGGGAAACACCTATAAGCTAAAGCAATACTAGACAAACAATTACTGATGAAAAAGATACAAAATATATCATGACAATGAGTGATGTTTGATCAGATCATTCCAGACTGGACTTTTAATTTAGATGTTTTTCTACCCCGCACCTCAAGATATCACCACCAGAGGGCGCCGGCGGGTTGGAGGCCAGGATCTGAAGGCCGCCGGTCACGTTTCTTCTCCGCCAGTTGCTCCTTCTCAAAACATCTTCGCTTCAGTGAGTGGGACGGGTAACAAGAGATGGCCGCAATTGAAAAATGTCTTCCATTATCAGAATCTCTGAGTTTATATATTATTTGAATCGGAGCTGCACAGAAACCCGTGAATATTTTCTATATCATATTTCTGATTATACCTCCCCGCGCACTAACACACACACACACACACACACACACACACACACACACACACACTCACACAGGCATTTTGATATGAACTCAAATTTACAACGTACATGCTGGGAAAAAAAAAAGTCAAAATGTCGCTTTCATCAAAGAAAAAACCTTGAGCTGATTTTCAGGTTGTTAAAAGCATCAGTTGGCAGCACGAGAGGTAAGCACGCCCACCTCCTGTGAGGAGTCTCTATTTTCTCCCCGTGTCTGCGTGGGTTTCCTGCGGGTTCCCTGGTTTCCTCCCGCCGTCCAAAAACATGCAGGAAGTCCATCGGAGACCCTTAATTTGGTATGAACAAGAGAACGCTTGCATGTCCCGATATGCAACCCTGCCTACTGACCAATGACGGCTTGGATAGGCTGATGTGAGCAGGAGAAGCGGCGTAGATAATGAATGAACGAAAGGCTTCCGTTATCATTTTCCAAATGTTGCTTATTCAGAAAGGAGTGAATGTTTTCATTCATTCATTCATCATCGATACCATTAACCCTGCAGCGAGTTTCAACCTTTCACGCTCATTCATTCCGGGTCTCCAACGGACCTAAGGCATGGTTCTGGACCGTGGGAGGAAAGCTAAGTAAACACAGGGAGGCCCCCTGTTGGAATCAAAGCAGGGACCTTCCATTGCTAACCGTTGCACCACCTTTCATGAATTGCCAAGTAAGTAGATGAATCATTCCCCGTACATCGTCCATGGAATCGTCTCCTCCATCATGTCGACCCTGCAGGCCTGCGGGAGGAGGACGCCGCCCCCGCTGTCCAACGAGGTGCGGCGGGAACTCGCCAGGCAGGCCAGGGCGGCGAAGGAGGAGCGGCGAGCCGCGCTGGACGCCAGGCACCGCTACCTGCTCGGCAGGCTGGCGGATGCGGCGGCGCTGCCGGAGCAGGAGGTGGAGGAGGCCGTGGTCTCGGACGACAAGGTGGCGGCGCGGCGCTCAGAAATGGCGGCGTCTTCTGGACGTTTCCGCACAGACGTCGAAATATAACCCCTCCCATTCCCGCAGTTCGACCTGATCGAGGATTTCTTCGCTGCCAACGGATCCAGGAAGCTGATTTTCTTCTATCAGGTGGAGAAACGGATGACTTTTCTCCTCTGAAATGTATATATTTGAATATCGGAATATTTCCTCTTTCTGTGATAAATCTTCCCTTCTGTCAGTCACTGACAGTGTCTCCAGCTGTGAAAGATAAAATATACAATCGTAAATCAAAAACATGCTTGAATGGAAACCCTTAAACCGGAATTACATGTTATATTAAATAGATTTGCTTTGCTTTTTGCTGTTTTTATGAGCAGTCATTTTTTCCCGCCCCCTGTCCCACACAGAATCCATCCCCGAGCCCCTCCTCCTCCTCCTGCTCTCCTGATGCTTCTGCATCGGCCGCAGCCCAGAAGAAACTCTTCCTCACCTCCGGGACCTCGGAGGTTCGCTTGCAGCCACCAGCCGTTCTTTCCCCTTTAGAACTTCATAATTCAATCGGTACAAACAGTTAAAAAACATGATCAGAAATGGACGCATTGAGTTAATCAATATGTTTGTTTGTGATTTAGCTTTGTCCATTTGAATCACAAATAAATATGTAGCTTGAGAAGGTGCACGAGCCGACTTAGCTTACAATTAGCATTGTTTCCCACGAAAGCTCCAAGTTAAAATGATAAAAGCGGCGGGAAAGTCTTCCGACAGGTACTGGAATATTCAAATTTTGACCCCTGAATCGGACCGCGCGGTCGCCGGTCGCCCACAATGAGAGGCCGCTTCACCTCTGGAGGGCGAATAAAGGATTCAGTCGTATTTAGTAACTTTGACTCGAAGCTCTTTTTGATGCAGTGACATCCAGTGGTAAAAAAACCCTGCAGATCCTCCCCTTGAAGCCCCAGCAGTCGCTTGCAGGCTTCCAGAATAAAAAGTTTATGACGCCAGATCACACGAAAACTCTGCTTCCAGCCGCTGCTGGGGACGTGCCTCTTCTTCCTGAGGACCACCGCCAATGCCGTCACCACCGCCAACGTCCTCCAGGTCGGTAAGTCGGACGCCTTTGGCTCGCGGCGGAGGCCTGACCCCCCCCCCCCCCCCCCCCCCCCCCCCCCCCCCCCCCCCGCCCCCCCCCCTCGCGCCGTTGCGCTGGCGGGCTCCCCAGCCCCCGCG
>CAAKHD010007149.1:7329-30817 GCA_901007705.1 Fistularia tabacaria
AGGCTCATAAGTCTATCTGACATTCTTTTACCCTCCAGAACATTCCTAACAAACTCCTCTTTCAAGATAAACCCCCTACTTGTCTTCCTGTCAGTACCATGATAGTACAACTTAAAACCTGCTCCCAAGCTTCGAGTCTGACTACCTTTCTATCTGATCTCTTGGACACACAGTAGATCCACCTCCCCTCTGTATCATGTCAACCAAGTCCCCACCTTTTTCTTGGTGTGTAGCATTTGGGTCATGTAAAAGGTCACGTTCTGATCACTTAGTAGTCTCCAGGCCCCATGTCATCCAACTCAAACTCTTCAAATTGTCTTGTCAAAGTCTTGCCAAGCACCCTTGTACATGATAGGCTCCTTCTGTGTATCTCAATACTTATTAATGTGAATATATCAAAGGAATCTATTTAAAATAAAAAATATATTTAAGCATGAAATTCTATTATCATGAATTATGCATAGGACAGTTATATTGGTGAAAGACTATCGTTATGACACCATACACATTGGCAAAGTAATATATCTTGACAGCAGTTAAATCAAATGGTATGATATACTTCAAAACTAATTATTACGAATGGTAGTTCTATCCAATTCTTCATGGTTTCAAAATAATTAGTATGGGAATGCTTTCTGCTGTTGTTTATTTTGTCCAATATTAAGTGTGACTATTAACATCAACAACGCGAAACAACTCCAACATAATCCAATTGCAATATCTATCTAGCCACCGGAAAAAAAAAAAACACCATCACACTATAATTGAATTAAGCCTACCTTTTCTAATTCACTTCACTGTGCAAATAAAAATCCCAGACAGTTTAGTGTCCATTAGAGTCCTTGTTCCCCTGTGTTCAAATGTAACAAGCTACTTATTAAAGCCTGATCTCTCTCAGATAAGGTCCTGCATTTCTCTTGAAGTTAGTATCTGCTTGAGATTTTAAGCATCAGGAATTTTTTCTCTTTAAAAACAGTACTTTGAATGGTAATTCTTGCATTTTAGCAATAGTAAATTGGAAAATATTTTGAATCAGTCAGTCAATGGCAGTTTGTATTTATCAGTTTTGCAATTCGCGAGTACAGATTGTTTAGAGTGATGCAAAACATTGTTGAAAGTGAAGACAGATTTGTGTCCAACAGAAAGATCAAGGCCAAGGGTCAACAGAAATATTAAGAAGTTGAATTCATGCAGGTGTGGGAGGAGTTCAGTAGGGCCATAGAGAATGACTTTTGACTTCTATCCAGCGGCTCAGGGCGGGGAAGTGCTGTCAAAACTGTGTATGGTGGGGATGATGTACCGCTGAACTCAACTCCAGATGTGGATCGGTGAAGGGAATACTTTGCAGACCTCTTCAATCCCACAGACATGCCTTCCAGTTAGGAAGCAAAGGCTGGGGACTTGCGAATGGGCTCCTTTATTTATGGGGCTGAAGTTGCCAAGATGGTTAAAAAGATTCTCGGTGGCAGGGCCCCAGGGGTAGATTAGATCTGTCCAAAGTTTAAAAACCTTGAAAAGGGGGATTGCAGGGTGTGTTCGAACTCGTGGGGGATCAAACTCCTCAGCCTCCCTTGAAAGGTATATTCTGAGGTAGTTGAGAGGTCAGTTTCTCAGATAGTTTAACCTCAGATTCAGGAGGAGCAGTGTGGTTTTTGTCATGGTCACAGAACTCAGCATCCTCAGCAGGGTCCTTGAGGGTGCATGCAAGTTTGACCAACTAGTCTACATGTGTTTTGTTGACTTGGCGAAGGCATTTCACTGTGGGAGGTCTTGCAGAGAACCGGATCCCGTAATATGGGCCATTTAGTCCCTCTACGAGCCTGGTCCGCATTGCTGGCAGTAAGTTGGATTCATTTCCAGTGACGTTAAGATTCCAACCAGGGTGGCTTTTTCTACCACTTCTGTTCTTAACTTTTATGGATAGAATTTCTAGGCTCAGCCAGGTTGTTGAGGGGATCCAATTTGGTGGCCTTAGGATTTAGTCTCTGGTTTTTGCAGATGACGTGGTTTGGTGACTTCATTAGACTGTGATCTCCAGCTCTCACTGGAGCCATTTGAGGTGGCTTGGGAATCTGGTCACGATGCCTCCTGGACACCTCCCTTGTGAAATGTTCCAGACACGTTCCACAGAGAGGAGGCCTTGGAGAAGACCCAAGACATGCTGGAGGGACTTGATCTCTCGGCTGGCCTAAGAACACCTCAGGATTTGGCTGGAGAGAGTGCTCCCTGCTTCAGTTGGTTCTCTCGCGACTTGACCCCAAAAAAGCAGTGGAAAATTGATGGCTGGATGGATGGAGTTGTTGTGGAGAGAAATCAATGTGGACTAGATTATAATGGAACATAGTAGTGTAGTGATGTCTGTAAACTCAAACGAGATAGAAATTGATTTTTGCCCCTGGACCAGCCCTCCTTATGTAGACAGAAAACAAAATATGACGATGAAATATGTGTGTAACAACTCAAAAGAAACAGGTATCCTTGGCTCAAGCACTAGAAACATGATAGTGTCAGCATTAGGCTTTATGCCATTGGCAGACTTTGTTGAATAAAAGGCTATAACAGCAATGATGATGTTTGGGTGTTGCTCATAATATGCTTGTCTGTGTTTAAGCAGCAAGAAAGTCATTTGTACTCAGTGTAGGTAAAGTGAGGTTGTCACCCAGGATGAGGCACAAACCCAGCCATACCATCACCACTCATGTCTGTGAACATGACAGTGGAACAGCAGCACAAGTCATCTACCTGGATGAAACAGGATCATGCAATAGCTGAAGTCTGGCAGCAGAATGTAAGCTGGCCACATGAAGTAATGTTTGCAGCTCTTTCTGGAGGTAGGGCCAGGGGCAAGTTACAGTGAAGGAAACAGCAGAGGGAAGAAATTACAAAGCTTGTTTGACAGTCTGACAACTAGCAGACACATGTTGACACTGAAGAAAAACTAAAGTAGAGCTCATTTTACATGAGCCTGTGTGAGTATAAGCTTGTTCAGACCACGAGGGTGAAAAAGAGAAAAAATCATTACTGTGATCAACTGACAGGATAAACCTCAGACCAGCAGCTACATACCTACATTAAATATAACATAAGGTTTGAAAATAAATAACATAAGGTTCGAAAATAAAACATTTTGTCAATGACACATCACTCCCTCACCTTACCTTTACACAAGTTTGTTGTATTTCTTCTGCTCCTGTTTTGTACTGTATACAGCTAGTGGTACTGAGGAAAAGACAGGAAGCTGGAGATAACAAAGATGAAGATGTTTAGGTTCTATTTGTGAGTGATGAAGTTGGATAGGATCAGAAATTATACCTTGAGAGGCACATGTAAGATGTTTTGAAGATAAGGTCAGAGAAGCAAGACCGAGATGGTTCATTGGTAGAAGGTTGCTGGGCTGGAACTGCCAGGCAGGAGGCCTACAGGAAGACCAAAGACAAGATTTATGGATGTATTGATAGAGGACATGAAGTTCGATGGTGTGAGAGATGAGGATACAGAGAATAGTGAAGATGGAGGAAAATGATTGGCTGGGGGGACCCCTGAAGAGAGTCACAGAAAGTAAGAGAAGAAGAAGTAATTTTGCAAAAAACATATATGGTCTGCAATCTGAAATGCAAATATTGTTCTTTTTTAAGTTTTTTTTTTGAAATAGTTTATTTTGTTAAAAACAAGCATAAGCATGCAAAGCAATTAAATTACATGCCATAACCACATTTTTCTGAGAAATATACCTTTCTGCTAGACTTTTCAGTCCATTCATTTGATAGACATACTAGGCATACGAAATCATGTCGATATTAATTTCCAAATTGGACAAAGACAGAGCAGAGGACAAAGTGCTGGAAGCTGAAAAGGAAGGAGTGTTGTATAGTTTTCAGGGAGGAGATGAGAAAGGCTCTTGGTGGTCAGGGAGAGCATCCAGATGACTGCATATCTCCAGCTCATATGATCAAGGAGACAGGTAGGAGAGTTCTTGGTGTGCCATCTGGAAGGAAAGTAGATAAGGTGACCTGGTGGTGGAATGAGGAAGTGCAGGAGTGTATACAGGGAAAGCGGTTACCAAAGAAGAAGTGGGACACTGAGGGGACTGAAGAGAACAGACAGGAATACAGGAAGATGCAGCATTAGCTAAAGACAGAGGTAGCAAAGGCAAAACAAAGGGCATACGATGACTTGAATGCTCAGTTGGACACTAAGGAGGAAGAGAATGATTTTTACAGGTTGGCAAAACAGAGATAGAGACGGAAAGGATGTACAGTAGGTCCGTGTGATTAAGGATAGAGAGAGAAATGTATTGATGGATGCTAGAATAGTGATGGGAAGATGGAAAGAGTACTTTTAAGAGCTGATGAATGAGGAAAATGAAAGAGAGGGAAGGGTAGAAGAGGTGACTATTGTAACCACAAAGTAGCAGAGATTAGTCAAACTGAAGTGAGGAGAGCATTGAAGAGGATGGAGAATGGAAAGGCAGTTGGTCCAGATGATATACCTGTGGAGGTATGGAAGTGTCTAGGAGAGGCAGCGGTAGAGTTTCTGGCTGGATTGTTCAACAGGATCTTACAGTCTGAGAAAGTGTCTGAGGAGTGGAGAAGAAGTGTGATGGTGCCCATTTTTTAGAATAAGGGGGATGTGCAGAAATGCAGTAACTATAGAGGGATAAAGTTGATGAGCCATACAATGAAGTTTTGGGAAAGAGTCGTGGAAACTAGACTGAGAGTGGAAGTCAGCATTTGTGAGCAGCAATATGGCTTCATGCCTAGAAAGAGTACTATATATGCAGTATTTTCTCTGAGAATGCCAATACAGAAGTACAGAGAAGTCAAGAGGGAGCTGCATTGCGCTTTTGTAGACCTAGAAAAAGCATACGACAGGGTGACGGGAGAAGAACTCTGGTATTGTAATATATATATATTGTATGCAGGGAACAAGTTGAGGAAAATCTTGAGAGGTGGAGGTATGTTTTGGAAAGGAGAGGAATGAAGGTTAGTCGCAGCAAGACAGAATATATGTGTGTGAATGAGAGGAACCCGGGCTACAGGGAGCGGAGATCAATAAGTTAGAGGATTTCAGGTATTTAGGGTCAACAGTCCAGAGCAATGGAGAGTGTGGAAAAGAGATTAAAAAAACGGGTTCAAGCAGGTTGGAATGGGTGGAGAAAAAGTCTCAGGGGTTCTTTATGATAGAAGAATATCATCTAGAATGAAAGGAAAGGTTTACAAAACAGTGGTGAGACCAGCGATGCTGTATGGTTTGGAGAAAGTGACACTGAACAAAAGACAGGAGGCAGAGCTGGAGGGAGCAGAGATGAAGATGTTGAGGTTCCCTTTGGAAGTGACGAGGATGGATAGGATCAGGAATGAGTCCATCAGAGGGACAGCACATGTTAGATCTTTTGGAGAGAAGGTCAGAGACGCAAGACTGAGATGGTTCGGTCATGTACAGAGGAGGGATAGGGACTATATTGGTAGACGGATGCTGGAATTGGAGATGCCAGGCAGGAGGTCTAGAGGAAGACCGAAGAGATGATTTATGGATGTAGTGAGAGAGGATATGAAGGTAGTTGGCATGAGAGATGAGGATACAGAGAATAGTGTTAGATGGAGAAGGTTGATTCGCTGTGGCGAACCCTGAAGGGAAAAGCCAAAAGGAAAAGAAGATAGCCAGCATTAGTACCTCCAGAGTTTCTCAACTTTTTACAAAATGAGAAACCCCAGAAAAACAAAGCCTTGACTATGAACCAGTCACCAGCTTGATATAAGACACAAAACCACACACTTCAGTCTATCTACCATAAGTTTTAGACTGTGAAAGGAAATAATGCAGAATAGTTGCCTGCCCTAGTACTCGTATATTTATTGATGTAATGCATTACATATATTTTTTCAGTGAAAGTCTGTAACGTTATTGAAGTCAAATCAAGTCAGATTTTAGATTTGGATCACACTCTTTGAAAGTATTAACAGAGAAAACATTCCCCCTTGAGCAAGAACTTGGTCATAACAGCAGGGAAAAATAGTCTATCACCTGGCAGAAACCTTGAACAGATCTGAGCGCAATCTGGGTGATGGCCTTCTGTTTTGACTAGCCAGGGACTGAGCAAGTGAGAGAGAGACAGCTATTGATGAAATGATGCAACGATAGCTTGAACAGTTGTAATGGCAATAGCAATGACGGATGCTTGGCAGGTAACTTTCAATGGGAACCTGTGAAATGAAAGATTTGATAATTCAATCCAACCAGCGTCTCACTGTTATATTTAAAAAGACACACAAAAAAAGGGTTTGTTTTTATTTGCTTTTGTTTTGGCATTACATCTAAGATGTGCAGTGCCAATTAAAATGAAGTGTATTTGATCATGTGATTCTTTTCATTTTCTCTTTTCTGTCTAATGTAATCTGTATTCCACTTAAATCCTTACAGAAGCTCTGTTGGTGTCAGTGATCTGATTATCAGGGTGATAATCTCAGGGGATTCCCTCACGCAAACCACTCAGTCAGGCATATATTTCTGCGCACACAGTCTAAAGCCTCTCTGAAACCAGCAAAATTGATGTCGAACAGAACCAGTCTGTCATGATGTCTGGAAATTACTGTCACTGTACTTTCTTTTTTTCTGGATTCCACTCACTCATCCCTCAGTTACAGTTAATAAGTGGCTCAAAATAACATGGGGAAAAAAATAGCTCAAAGAACTTTGGAGGTTTCAATTGCTTTCTCTTCCATTCATCAGTAATTCTGACTAGTCTTTCGACCGGTTGATGAAAAGGCAGCAAAAAATCGTAATCCCCTGTATGATCCTGCTGAGCAGGGTTCACAGAGCCACCAAATAGAAGAGAGGCTGTGAACAGCGATAGGGTTATAAGTACAGTTATGCGTTGATTTCTTCACTTCAAATATGTTTGTGATTTAGGGAATGAGTGGGAAAAAACAAACACTACAGCGGTGATTCAAAAGGGAATCAAATATGGTGATCAATCCTTAAGGCAGATTATGTCAGGTCATTCACATCAGAGAAATATGATTCCAGCAGGTTTTTGTCAGATCTCTGGCTGTTGCATCTTGCAAAGTCACACTTGCTAAATGAATAATAAAATTGCCCATGAGGAACACCGACTGTAGCTGGGGTGTCAGACAGGTTTCAAGCCATGTTTCAAATTAGATGCATATTGTACCATTCATTTGTTCATTTCACATCTGTAAAAAAGGTTCAAGTATCACCTTTTGTTTTTTACAATGTCATCTAATTTTATCGGTGGGGATTCTTCCCATTCATGTTCATTACATTTATATTTAATATTTAACTAATACCCAGTGCTTTTTTTTGTCACTGTAATGTTAAGCATGTTGGTATAGATACTGGAGAAATTGTTCCATGGCCAGGGCATCAATGGGAATTTTATACCGACAATGCCACCAAACAGAGATATACTCCCTCAGGGAAGGAGATTAACCCATTAAATGAGCGAGGTACACATGTTCTAGCAAGGATTAACAGAGACAGGGTTTAGGGGAACAATTAACTTTTTCACTGATTGATTTTATAAATACCAACCGCTTAAAACACTGGCTGAGGAGGCGGCCTGGAGGAGGGTCAAGAGAGAAAACCACACATGAACTGCACATACAACACACCCCAACGCAGGTGATGTACAACTAGTATGGAGATGAGTCAGGCACGCAGATACCACGCCACCAGGTGCTGGGCCTCCCTGCTAGCGTCCTCTTTACAAAAACTAGCGGTGAACAAAACAGCAACTTACCAGCAGAAGACAGCCCCACGTATTGGGGGTCAGCAGACTACCTGGGCAAACAGAGGAAGCTGGAAACACATGAGAAAAAGCGTTGCTGAGTAATCCAGGACGAAAGATTGAAAGGATGTGACATACCACAAACTGCTATGCACAGAATCTCCGCCAGCAGTGGGGAGAATACGCAACGAAAACTCAGCACAATGCCTAGCGAGGGTAGGTAATAATAGCTTGTCAGATACACCTGCACAGTCAATGTACAACCTTGTAGTAAGGAAGGGCGGTTACATACCAGAACAAACGACGAGCTGATGAAGAAAACCATGACAGCGGTCTTGCTGGGAACCCTGACGTTGGTGAAGCTCACAGCCAAGAAGGGCCACACAGCCCGTGACTCAGACGACACTCCATGCAAACTGCCACGTTTCCCTGAAGTGCAGAACCCTATGGGATCGGACTCTCAAGGGACAACCGGACAGACCAAGGGATATTGTAACAAACGACCAAATCTGCCACACCCCTAGGAGTAGTCAGTGCCGTGCCTCTAAAGAAGCTCAGGTGCTGGCAATTGGCGACGATCAGTCATACATGATGATGAAAAAAAACACGACAGCAGACTGCTGCTGTGGCTTAAAGGCACAGGCACCCAATATCCACTACAAAATGAAAGAATTTCCTTATATTTAATATGAATCATATTATCATATCATATAGAATCTGAAAACTCAGTATTGACTCAGCACTGACATTTTCTCTTCATATCGAGTGTGTTTCTGAAATATTAGATTAGGGTCCAAGAGACATGCTAAGGTTTCTGACAGTTGGTTTTGACAATGATGGCGATTTACTGACATAGGATTTGATGCAATGAGGCAGACTGGAAGGGCTGATGGGGATAATAGCAATTTTATTTCAGTTTAATTTAAGAATGCTTGCCCTCTTTACCCTTATTTCTTTGAGGCAAAGAGAGTTGGTCGGTTTTCTGTTGCTATTACAAAAAATGGAATAATTGAAGCGTAGCTGAAAAACCTTTCTTTGGTACAGTTTACCATTGAGTGCCAGAGACGTGGTCATCCGTGGTTTATAAAAAAAGACCAGTGGTGGAGCCACACAAGTATTCTTGTCAATTATATCCAAAGCTACATTAATGTTTAGCGACACAAGGATGGAATGATTGCTCTGACAAGCAAAGTCTCAGTGCATTGATTCTGACTAAACCTTGCCAACGTATTTTTAGAAAATTTTTGCTGTCTTTGAGTGTTTCTATCCTCATCTTGCTGTCTTTTCACCAGACTTCGACAACAAAAGGTCATTTTGAAATAGGTTGGTAGTTATGGCTGTCAAGAGGACTGGTTACCTTGTTACAAGATGAGAGGTGAGTGATAGTCAACCCCAGATGACTTTTGGCAAGAGGCGGGCTTTTACCCAGAGCTGTCCATCACAGAGCCAATATGGAGACAGACAAATATTTGCTCTGTCATTTACAGAAAAGGACGGCTTTGAGGTTTCAATTGATGTGCTGATGGGATTTGGGGGGGAATATGGAGAACCTGGAGAGAACATACAGACATATTGGGAGGCCACCTACAAAATTCAGTTAGTCATTGGAATCTAACCAGAAAACATTTTTGGGTTTTACACCAAAGCACGAACCTCCATGATATATTTAGGTATAAAGTAGAAAAAAATATAAATATCATTATTTCTAAAAGTACCAAATAAGAAAAAAAAGCTGCCTTACACTTCAGACTGCTTTTTTTCTTCTTAAAACAGAATGTTGATAGTTCTGTGTATATTTCACTGCTAGTGACAGCACTCCGATCATTGATTTATACAGAGAACATGTGAGAGATAGAGTACTTTGATGTTGTAGATGAGTCCGTACACAGTCTTTGTCATGCTTCACAGTTCTCAGTTCTCGCTTGTCTTAGCTTGAAAGATTAATCGTGGATGTGATTCTCATTGCTGCATCAAATTTTACTTTGCCTTTGGCACTTTGCCTTTGGCACTTTGCCTTTGGCACTTTTGCCCTGCTGTACAAATACCTGGTTTTTGTTTTTGTATTTTTTTTTTTACCATGACCAAGAACCCAATCAGAAGCAGTTTGTGCCCATAATAATTATTTGAAGTCGGCCTTAATGCCCGCATGGGGGCCAAAGAACTCTAAACAACTGCAGTTCACTGAGTGTGTGAGTTTGATGGATTACAATTATGCATGCAATATATCACTTGTGCGTCGACCAACACCACCACCCACAGCAAATAAGACAATCTGATGCATGAGCCCCTGCAAATCTTGGGATAGGGGCCGGATATCTGATTTTTCATATTCGTCCAGAGAATATTTTAACTACTTGCCTGGAAAATGTGTTGAGTGGTGTCAACTTCTGAGCACAGCCAGAAACATGCAGGTCTGAACACAACAGATGAAGGTGACATCAGTGGTTCTTTGAAATGTAAGTAAGATATAGACTATAAGGAATTTCAATTTGCTTAAACTTACAGACCACAAACAACAATCAGGGTTAAAAACATTTTCAAATTTTCCATTACACATTGCCTTCTATTCTAGCCTCACATTTGAACATGATGAATGTTGTAGTTCGACCCTGTAGCCTTACTTATTTTCAACCCATCTGTATATTTACAATGTGTGTAACCTCGCTTTAGAAATGTTTTTATTGGTAAGAGTCGGACCTTGCTGATAGCAAATCTGTGACATTTAGGTGGGGATTTTGGAAAAACAGCTATTTTTGGTGAATATGGATATATGGATTTTTTTGGGGGGACCAACATAACAAATAAGAAACAGTTCGACCCAGGCAACAGCAGAACAATGCCCAAGCCCAAGGGGACTGTAGCAATTGGCCTGGCATAAACTGTCCATCCATTGGAATCATTTGGATATTGAGGATGACTGATCATACACCAAAAACCACTGAAAGAGAATTAAAGTGTTTTTTTTTGTGGAAAGGAGAATCTAATGTGAGCAAGGTTTGCACAGAACACTTTATAGAAGATAACTAGAAGAGGATGCTAATTGTGTTAAATGGGATGATAAAGAAAGACTGACCTCCTCAAGGACTAAGTGAAAACTGTTGTTGATAATTTCTAAAATCAACTCAAAAGCACACTCGAGCTGAGTCTTGCTGCAATATTTTAAAACTATCTGCTGGCTATTGAAGCTTCATTGCCAGAGGGCATTGCAGCTCTCTAAGTAAGATGAGAAGGAATGGACAGCATTTTTTGAGGTGAACTCAATAAGGTTTTTGACTATTCTTTAATTAGATAAGGCGTGATCCAAATCTAAGAAAATGTACTCCATTGGATTCCAAATTGAATCAAGGGTTTACGACGATAGCCTCAAGACTCCTTGCCTTTTGAAAGGTTGACGGTGTCCGTTTAATCTTTACCTTTGACAACAACACCTCTGTCCAAGGTCGTAATAACACAGGTAGTGTAGATGCCATTTTTGGTTAGGGTTAGGGTTAGGGTTTTCTTGTCAAAATCTTCTTGTCGTGGCAACTGGACTTGTAGATGTTTCACCTCTCATCCGAGAAGCTTCTTCAGTTCTAATGGCCTGCGGAGTGTTTCCAAATATAAATGCCAGGGCTGTGGGTGGGTCTAGGTTATGATGGGTTGTTATGCAAATCGGGAGTTGATCGGCAGAAACAAGGTCGAAGGGGGTTGTTATGCTAATTGGATGTTGTTAGGTAGGGACAAAGATAGAACTTTTTGGGACTACCTGGATTAGAATTTGAAATGGTGAAGTCTAACGTCCCAGAATGTGAAACAAAGGAGTAAACCTGTTGGATCACATGAACTGAGGTTCAGGTGAAAGTTGCCGGACCGGTATGGACCGGCTGGCCCTGGTGCTGGATCTTTCTGAGTTGTTTGGAGGGTGGAGATGGGCCTGGTCCATGAGTGCTTATCTGCCTTGGTATTGATCCCAGTACAGTGTTTTTTGTTCGTGAAAATTTGTACCTAAGGCCCCCTCCTCTGTTCAGAGACAGATTTTCTGTTTTGACAAAGATGGCTTCTTTGACTCCTTTCTTGAACTATCTGTCTTCTCTGGCCAGAATATTGACATTGCTATCTTCAAAGGAATGACCCCAATCCTTCAGGTGTAGGTGGACCGTGGAGTCCTGTCCTGAAGTGGTGGCTCTTCTGTGTTGAGCCATCAGTTTGTGTAGAGGTTGTTTAGTCTCTCCAGTGTAGACATAACAATCTTCAGTGCAGGTGACAGCATACACCACATTTTATGACTGGGTGCTTTGTGCTTGTAGTGAACCTATCTTTGCCTCAGGGTGTTGTGGGGTTTGAAATGTACTGGTATATGGTGTTTATTGAAAACCCTTCAGAGTTTTTCCGAATGAGCAGCAGCATAGGGTATGACAATATTCTTCCATTTGTTGTTGTCTTCCTCCAGTTCAATGTTTTGTGTCTGGTGATTTCTGATTTGGCAAAGGCACAATTAGGTAAGTCACAGTATCTTTCCTGATATGTTGGACCTTGGTCTTGCCCCTGTCAACGGTTGATGGGATGTTCTTGGCCTGATGGTGTCGAGTTCTGATTCATGGAGAATCATCTTCAAGTGAAGTAACACAAGTCTAGTTGACACAACAAGAGGATTTTGACTAGAATTCACCATGACCTGAATGAATAAGAACCCTCCACAGGTACATTTCTTTATTTTTAAATTTATTAAATTAATTTCATCATCTTTTTTTCCACCCTTCCCCTGGGCTCACCACCCACAGGAAGGGCCAAGGGAGTTGGGTGGCGTGTGAGTTGGGCGGTGGCCGGAGGCAGGGACCTTGGCGGTCCGACCTTCAGCTGCAGAAGCTCGCTCTACGGACATGGAATGTCACCTCTCTGGCGGGGAAAGAGCCCGAGCTGGTGCGCGAGGTTGAGAGATTCCGACTAGATATAGTTGGACTCACCTCGACGCACAGTGTGAGGTCTGGAACCAGGCCTCTTGAGAGGGGCTGAACTCTTTGCTATTCTGGAGTTGCTCCCAGTGAGAGACGCTGAGCAGGAGTGGGCATATTGATTGCCCCTCGACTCGGCGCCTGCATGTTGGGGTTCAACCCGGTGGACAAGAGGGTAGCCTCCCTCTACCTTTGGGTCGTGGGATGGGTTCTGACTGTTGTTTCTGGCTATGCACCCAACCGCAGTTCAGTATACCCACCCTTCTTGGAGTCCTTAGAGAGGCTGCTAGAGAGTGCTCCCTCTGGGGACTCCCTCGTTCTACTGGGAGACTTCAACGCTCACATGGGCAATGACAGTGCGACCTGGAGGGGCAAAGGTGTCCATATGTGCACTTGGCACCAACGCACCTTAGGCTACAGTTCTTTGATCGACCTTGTGGTCGTATCGTCGGACTTACGGCCGCATGTCCTGGACACTCGGGTGAAGAGAGGGGCGGAGCTGTCAACTGATCACCACCTGGTGGTGAGTTGGCTCCAATGGTGGGGGAAAATGCTGGTTAGACCTGGTAGATCCAAGCGCAATGTGAGGATCTGCTGGGAACGTCTGGCAGAGTCCCCTATCAGGGAAAGCTTCAACACCCACCTCTGCAAGGGAGGCAAGGGACATTGAGTCTGAATGGGCAATGTTCTGCACTTCCATTGTCAAGGCGGCAGCTGAGAGTTGGCAGTAAGGCACCTCCGGCAGAGCTACAACCACATCCCAAGGGAGGCAGGGGACATTGAGTCGGAATGGGCAATGTTCCGCACTTCCATTGTCAAGGCGGCAGCTGAGGGTTCGGCCGTAAGGCAGTTGGCGCCGGTCGGGGCGGCAACCCTCGAACCCCCTGGTGGACCCTAGCGGTGAGGGATGCTGTCAAGCTGAAGAAGGAGTCCTATCGGGCCCTTTTGGCCTGTGGGTCTCCAGAGGGAGCAGACAGGTACTGGCAGGCCAAGCGGCATTTTCGGCTACAGCGGTCGCCGAAGCAAAAACTCGGGCATGGGAGTTCGGAGAGGCCATGGAGAATGATTTCCGGTGGGCTTCGAGGAGATTCTGGTCCACCATCCAGCGTCTCGGGAGGGGAAGCAGTGCTCCGTCAACACTGTGTACAGTGGGAGCGGGGAACTGCTGTCTACATGCGTTTTGTGGACTTGGAGAAGGCATTAGACCGTGTCCCGCGGGCAGTCTTGTGGGGGGTGCTCTGGGAGTATGGGGTACCGACCCCCGTTATATGGGTTGTTCGGTCCCTGTATGCCAGGAGTCAGAGCTTGTTTTGCATCGTCGGTTTTAAGTCTGACTCGTTTCCGGTGGGAATTGGACTCCGCCAGGGCTGCCCTTGGTCACTGATTCTGTTCATAATTTTTATGGACAGAATTTCTAGGCGCAGCCAAAGCATCGAGGGGATCCGGTTTGGTGGCCACAGGATCAAGTCTCTGCTTTTTGCAGACAATGTGGTCCTGTTGGCTCCATCAGACCATGATATCCAGCTCTCGTTGGAGCGGTACGCAGCCGAATGTGAAGTGGCCGGGATGAGGATCAGCACCTCCAAATCCGAGACCATGGTGCTCAACCAGAAACAGGTGGAGTGCCCACTCCGGGTCGAGGAAGAGGTCCTGCCCCGAGGGGAGGAGTTCAAGTATCTCAGGGTCTTGTTCACGAGTGAGGCAAGGATGGAGCGGGAGATTGTCAGACGGATCGGTACAGCGTCTGCAGTGATGCAGACGCTGTACCGGTCTGTCGTGGTGAGGAGGGAGCTGAGCCGTAAAGCGAAGCTCTCAATTTACCGATCGATCTATGTTCCTACCCTCACCTATGGTCACGAGATGTGGGTGGTGACCGAAAGAACGAGATTGCGAGTACGAGCGGCCAAAATGATTTTCCTCCGCAGGGTGGCCGGACTCTCCCTTAGAGATAGGGTAAGAAGTTCAGCCACTTGGGAGGAACTCGGAGTAGAGCCGATGCTCCTGCGCATGGAGAGGAGTCAGATGAGGTGGCTCGTGCATCTGATCAGGATGCCCCGTGGACGCCTCCAAGGGGAAGTATTCCGGGCATGCCCATTCGGGAAGAGACCACGGGGAAGACCGAGGACACGCTGGAGAGACTATGTCACTAGGCTGGCCTGGGAACGCCTAGGGGTCCCCCCAGAAGAGCTGGACCATGTGGCTGGGGAGAGGGAGGTCTGGGCCTCCCTGCTCCGGTTGCTGCTCCCGCGACCCTACCAAGGATAAATCGGCTGAAGATGGATGGATGGATGGATCTTTTTTTTCATTTTCATAAATGATAGAATGATGTGTATACTTTTGTAACATATCTTTCGTAACTTTTCCCGTTTTAAGTTGTAACCACAGTTGGTGCCTGAAGATCTTATTTTGAACCCTCCACAGGAAGCGGAAGTGTGGAGGCGGGGCAGTTTGGAGAGTGAGGAAAGAGGAAAAAATATAAGAGGAAAGAAAGAAGAACAGAGAAAACTTTACCCGAAGGATGCTGACGTCTCAGGGCTTGTTATTTATGGTGGCACGCAAGTTAGGCAACTTTCATTAACCCTCGGTTGCATTGGTGGCAGCGGTGGGATGGAAGTCAAAATATTGGTCAATTCCGGAGCAACGGAGTCATTTATCAGTGACAATTTCCGCATATCTGTTCAACCTCCAGAGAAGCGACCCCAAAGCGCAGACTTTATTGTTGCACAAGCGGTGAATGGGCAGACACTCGACACCCTGGGAGCCATAACCGCTACTCTGCATCTGGGGAAGTCGTCCCAACAGCAGGTTTTCCATGTCATCGGGGGGCCACACATATAGCCCTGCTGGGCCTGGATTTGCTCACCTCTAACCATGCCCTCCTGGATTATGCCCATTTACCATGCATTTATGGGACACGGTACTTCCACTGTTGAGTGGCAAGGACCTGATCCCCGAGTGCTGTAATGTCTCCATCGCCACCAACACAACACTGCTCTGCGAGGTGCTGGTACCGGTGAAGGTATTCCCACCTGGGCTCACTGATCGGCTCCCCGACTTCGTGGGCTACCAATCACCCAACCTCAAGAGCAATCATGATTTCGTCATAGCACACACTGTGATATCGGTGAAAGGCGGGGTTTCCAAAGCCCGGGTGTTGAGCCCTACAAGCCAAGAAATTGTGATGAGAGAAGACATGCACCTGGTGGAATTGTTTGCCGTGGATGAGTCCGATATGCTGTCGCTCCCAGAAGTTCAGACAGAGATTGTCTCTGCCTGCGAGCTCAGTACTATGTCCAGTGTGTCCCTGAAGGAGTCGCCAGCTAGTCATCGTCAGAAAGAGCAACTGACTGCATTGTTGGTAGAATACCAGCGGATATTCAATGCATCAGAAGGAGGAAGTGCACCCTTATCCAACACCACATCAACACCAGGGGGCATCCTCCCCTACAGCAGCGCGCCTATCAAACTTCGCCTGGAAAGAGGGAGGAGATAGACAGGCAGGTGGCCACCTTGCTGGCGGAGGGAGTGATTGAGGAAAGCTGCCCCTGGGCCTCGCCGGTTGTCCTCGTAAGGAAGAAGAGTGGTGAGTGGAGGTTCTGCCTTGATTATTGTCGCCTGAACAGTATAACGGTGAAAGACTGTCACCCCCTACCCAGAATTGACGAGACCCTGGACGCACTGGCGGGCTCCTTGTGGTTCAGCACGTTGGAGTTCTCTAATGGCTACTGGCAGATCGAGGTTGCCGAAGAAGACAAGGAGAAAAAATTGCCTTCACAACGAACCGAGGTCTCTACCAATGGCGGTCGATGCCAATGAGCCTCACTAATGCACCTGCAACGTTCCAGCGCATGATGGAGCTAGTGCTCAGGGGGCTTCCCTGGCAGGTGTGTATGATGTACCTTGATGACGTCCTGATATATAGCCCCACCTTTGAGGACCATCTCTCCAGTCTGCGCAAGGTTTTCTCTAGGATCCAGGCATCGGGTCTCAAGCTGAATGCTAAAAAGTCCCACCTAGCTCGAGATCATGTGGTGTTCCTAGGGCATGTTGTTTCTCACCAAGGCTTACAGCCTGACCCCCGAAACATGGACAAAGTCAGAACATGGCCCACGCCACGGAAACCAACCTGAGTAAGGTCATTTGTGGACCTGTGCTTTTGCTACAGACGTAGCTAAAGACGTAGTAAGGACTTTGCCCTGCGTGCCACTCCTCTGCACCGCTTCACCTGCAAGGACACACTCTTCAAATGGACGACTGAATGTGACACGGCCTTCAAATACCTGAAAGAGGCGCTTTCATCTGCCCTGGTCGTCACCATGCCAGACTTCAATATCCCCTTTAAGGTGTACACCGATGCCTCCATGGAAGCAGTTGGGGCTGTGTTGACTCAGGACAGATACAGGTGAGAGCGAGTAGTGGTGCTAGCCAATCCCTCTCTTCCCGAGAGAAACGTTGGTCCACCTTTGACAGAGAGCTGTGGGCTAAAGTGTGGGGTGTGCACCAATTCAGGCATTACATTGGTTCAGCAGCCTTTACCATAATCATGGACCACAAGCCTCTTCTCGGCATGTCAATTGACAAGGATCCTACAGGCTGTAGAGCAAGGTGGATATTGGAGCTGGACCCATTTAACTGGATTATAAAGCACAAGGACAGGCATCGGCATTCTAATGCTGATGCACTCTCACGACGGCCACAAGACCCTGAGGCCGGTGTGGTCACCTCACCCGAGATGACCACCCATGTGAATGCCATAGGCTCTGACGAAGAGCCAGGTGTTCCCCACACTGACACTCAGCTGATTCAACCTCCCGCTGTATACCCCCCTGCCTCGGACTTCACCATCACCGGACAGCATGGTGGACAGTGAGATGCAGGACTTGTCTCTCATGCAGGCACTCTCCCATGATGACACCGACATTAGGGCATTACAACAGGTTGATCCAGATGTTAAGCAGGTGTTGGACTGGCTTGAAGGCTGTGGTTCCCGGTTCCAGATGAGAGGTAGCTGAGGTAGTGTGGAGGCAGGGCAGTTTGGAGAAGAGTGAGGAAAGAGGGAAAAATAAAAGAGGAGTCAAAAAAATTTTACCCGAAGGATGCTGATGTCTCTGCGCTTATCATCTATGGTGGCAAGCAAGTTAGGCAACTTTCATTAACCCTCGGTTGCACTTATATACACAGTCATGTGATTTGTCAAACTATACAGTCCTACCAGAACTCTTCCATGGTGATACCACTCAAGCTCCTGTTCACAATGTGCAGCTTTGATATCTGTCTATATATATATACTTATTTTTTGACATCTGAAAACTCTGCGGTCATTGCAGGGATAGACCCACTTGAAGGAATTTTCAGAATTGTATGTGCAATATTCACATTTTCAATAAATGGAGTCTGGAATGGGTTGTTTGACTTCTCTAATGTCTCTTTGCCTGGTCTGTTTTACAGCTTTGTCAGGGATCTCATATGGTAAATTATTACATGGAAGCAAGAGGTTCCGATGAAGGGATTCTGCTCTCTCTGTTAGTTGGAAAAGTAGGTTAGCAGGAAGTTGTGGTGCTCTGCCGAACAACGAGTATAAAATCCGGTCATCTTGCTTCTCATGCAGTTGTGTGAATATATTAGCTTATTTGGTGACTCCTTCCATCTGGTTTTCTCTCTCCCTCTCTGAGCGTTTTAAGCAATTGCAGTGGTGTCTAATTGAACAGCGCAACCTGACAATTCCCTTCTGGGTAATATGGTGTTGTCCTTGAGCCTGCAATGCCACAGTTCTTTAACAGTTGAGAGAAGAGCTGATTTCTAAATTTGCCAACCTCGTCATGATTTATCCTTAAGGGGAACCCAAACTATAAGGCGTAATCATTAAATGTTTTATGAGCCACTGTCTTGCCTGATTTTAATGTTGTAGCACAGGCTTGTGCATATCGTTTGAGGTGGTCAATGATTCCCAATATATATGTTCATACCCTGCTGAACGTCTTTCTATATGCATGAAATCCACAGATACAAGTTCAAAAGGCTGACTCGTGACAATACTAGTGAGAGGAGCTCTTGTTTTTCTGCTTGGTTTCTTGTTCTGAAGACAGCAGCTGAAGGACACGTCATGATCAACCTCTAGTTTCATCCATGGCCAGAAAAAAACTGTCTCTCACCAGCGAAGTTGTTCTCTCTCTACCTTGATGTCCCATCTTGTTATGTAATGCTTTGATCACTGTTTTTTTCTTAATTTTTCTGGGAGAGCGAGTTGGATTATTGGACACTGTTTTGCAACGCACAATGACATCATTTTCCAGTTTCAGTCTTTCACATTCTTGCAACAGCCATTTGGTTTGTTTACTGTATGACTTTGATTGTTGGTGTGTTGGTCTGGTACCAGACCTTATATCAGGGGTCGGCAACTTTTAGCACTCAAAGAGCCTTTTGGACCAATTTCCCCACAGTAAAGAAAACACCAGAAGACACACAACCCTTTTGAAATTAAAATAAATTCACAAGGCATATTACATTGTTTTTTTTGCTATATTAAAAAAAAAATAGGTTTTGTGCTTTTTTTATCAATGAACAACTGCAGAGAAAAGAAAGTTACATTTCTGCATGCAACAAAACATTTTGAACTCCCAAAAAAAGACATTGAGTTGAAGGTTACGTTTCAGTAAAATATTCAAAGTCTATTTGAGTCCTTCTTGTATTTATGAAAAAAAAATCAGAACTTAAATGATGCGCCGGTGGCAAACCAAAAATGTCTTCCTCTCTCTGTGTGCTGTGATCCTTTTACTGGCGTGTGCAGCCAGCTCTCAAGCTGAAAAATAAAAGGTCTATTTCACTGAACAATGTAAAAATTTTGAATATATGCAAAATAATAGGCAGTTAAAATATTGAGCATACTTGGTTAATGTGATTTCTGGTCCTGAACCTCAGCACACAGCATCTGCATATCAGGGCTGTATGCCGTCACCTTCATCTGTAAGTTGTCATCTGTGAGATGTGCACAATGTTTACTTTTAATATAGTTCATGCAATAAAAATATTTCAACACATTTTCTTTAGATGCTACAATTTCACCATCATCTTCAAATTTTAAATTACATTTTAAGAAGTGAATGAACTAAACAAAAAAAACATTTTCATTAAATACTGGTTAATTATTTTCAAAAGCCACAGGGAGCTGCATCAGAGGGATCAAAGAGCCGTGGGTTGCCGACCCCTGCCTTATACTATCAGCAATAGGGTTGATGCACTGATCCTCTCTTTGAGCCAAAAGGATCTCTTCAAGGGGAAAAGGCTGATGTCCTGACTCAGTTACTACTGTACACTGGGCTGACAAGGCCATTGACCATATGATGGGACCTTGTTCCTCAACAGACTGTACTGTCGCTTGCACTGATCAAGATTTAAGTTCCTCTGTGCAATCATAGTCTCAATATCAATGGGTATTCTAGAAAGACATTCAGCATCTGCGTTCTCTCTGCCAGAGCTGTATTTGACAGTAATGTGAAAATCCACAAGAACAGGTACCCACCTGCATCCTGTAGCGTTAAGTTTGGTTGTGGACAACACATATGTTAGTGGATTGTTCCCGGTTTACAGCATGGAAGAGCAGCTGATGAAGTAATCTCTATCTTCACGGACGGCCCTCTTTAGAGCAAGGAACTACACATTTCCGTAATGCAAGTGGTTGTTATTTTTAGACCCAGTAAGTTTTTTGTTTTTTTCTTGGTGTTTTTCGGTCCATCAAATCGGCTGATGAGAAGGGACCGCTATGAATTTTCCTTTCATCTGTTTGATTTTTGTGTGTCCTTGTTGATTCATAGGCTGCTGCATATCTCGAGATGGTTTGAGAAGATTGTAGAGGAGCATGCAGGATAAATCCCGGATATACTGTCTGTAATAGCTAAGGAGGCCCCTAACAACTCTGAATTCTCCAACTGTAAGTGGTCCCTTCTCTTTTAGAGCTCTCATGGCAATTTTTTCAGCAGGGTCCATCTTTCAGCCTTCTTGAGACACAATATTTCTCAAGTAACGCACTTCCCACTTAAACAGCTCACATTTTCTGGGCTTCAGCTTGATGTCTTTTTGTCTGAACTTTTAATGTACTGTCCTGACATCCTCTACATGATCTGAGAGTTACTTGCTGCACACTGTAGTGTCATCAACGTAAAGGACACAAATCCATTAACATAAGCCCCGTGGGGTCGCAAAAGCAGTCAGGGACCTGCTCTCCTCAGCCATGGATCCCTGGTAATAGGCCGTACCTTGGTCTAGGAGGGAAAACCACAAATTGCCTCCTAGGTCAACCATGATGTCTTGGACTTGGGAGCGGCTAGGGTCAGTGAATGTTTTTCTGTTTAAATCCCGATAGTCAATGCACAAGTGCAAACCACCACATAGCGGACGTAGACTACAGGGGATACATTTGGTGAGTTAGATTTTCGTACCCAGCCTTGTATGATCAGATCACAGAGACAGGTGGAGACAGGTAGTTTTTTGTAACAGGCTCAGTATCCTTGATGGAGATGGATAGTAGCTTATCTATACATCCAATGTTATTTTCCGATTTAGAAGAGGAAACTGATACTTCGGTAAACATATAAAGAAACTTCTCTTTACTGCTTCTTTTTCAGGCTCAGGGAAGCGACTTCAGTGGACTGAAGAGTCCCAAACTGCACTGGATACTTTTTCTTCCTCCACTCCCATGTGATTCACTGTAGCTGAGGTAAGGTGAAGTTGTGCAACACTAAGACAGAATAACCAGCTTAGATGGGCTGTACTGTTCCTATTATTGTTTTTCCCCAACAAACTTGTAATTCTGATGAGGCAAATAAAATCTTCTGCCTCAAGTCCAATGCACAAAATTCTGTGGTGTCTCTTGAGTGGATTGAACTTCAGAGCCTCATTTTTTGTACAACTCTGTCGAATCTGATAGTGGCTCTGAGTGACCTCAGAATGTGTCTTAGTGATGGCAGTATAAGACAAGTTTTTCCTTCCAGTTAGCTACAGAGTTGCATGCCAGGAGCATAGCTCTTATTAAGGTGTCCACGATATCCATCTCTGTAAAGCCCTTGCACAGCCCGTGTTTTATCTGGCGTTCTGTCTCTTACTGCTCAAGCTCACCAATTTGGCCAGATGAATTAAAATCTTCATGCCATTCAGGTGGCACTTGAGACAAAGTGATGTGAGGAGATGACATTCCACTGTGGCAGTTGCTCTATTTACAGGTGTTTCCCCCAAATTTGGGGCTGTATTAATCTGCCCAAGGGTTTCTGAAATATATTCAACTAGGGATCGCCTACGACTAGTCAGAAGCTCCTTTATTTTATCCATCAAACTGAGCAGATCAGCCATACCTCGGTCATCCAATCCTTTTAATTCTTCTTTCTCCAAATGGTTACTGCTGATAAGTGAGATGAATTATATTCTGCTTTTGCCATTTGCATGCTTAAATCCTGGACCAGCAATGTCCAATAAATCACACATATCTACAAGACTCTCCCTTGATAATGTGCACTGTGCTTGTATTACCATCAGCTGTGATTTCTTTACTGTCAATGATGCTCCACATGGTGACAAGGAAATGGTGGGCTATGATAGTGTTGAATTTGAGTCCTGGTAACATTGAAGTATCTCAGATTGCAGACATGCTGTGGACAGATATCTGCAGCTCACTGTTGCTACTTCACCCCCTGACGCCGTTAATGACAACTGGGTTCCCTTTTGAAAGATGCTGGTCCACATTACACTCATCACAGCGATACCTCCAAAACATTACACTCCTGTTAGAAGGGAAGTGAAAAGTAAACAAACACCAATTCACTGTCTCCAAATTCGTCATGTAATGAGCGAACCTTCAGAGGCACTCTGCCCACAGGCGAGGCACAGAAGGTAATGCATGAAAATAGCAAAATACAATCATCATCATATTTACAATGGGACTGGATACCAACTGAGATTTAATATTAAGTTTTTATAAATCTTTTTCTATATCCAACACACTTACACATCCATTTAATACTTGTTTGTTGCAATGTAGAAGATCCTGAGGCTCTATCTCCACAAATATATCAACAGACTGGATGTATGAACATTGACATACACACTTTAAGTTTGCCTTTCTTTTGAAATTATCCACATTGATTTTTTAATTACTCGAGAAACCTTCTTACTATTTTGTTTATTACCACGCTGTTGTTACAGCATGTCATAGCTTATGTTAAAATCTTACATTTCTGCAGACTGTTTCACTCAACTGGTGGCCCTAGACATACTCGTAAATGAAGAAACAATGGCAGGCTGATGAAACTGTGCTCTATCAGTCATCTGACAGCTTTGCATCACAGCTGTCTCATTTTGCTAAATGCCTGTTGCTTCAAATCTCCTCCCTTCCTGCTTCCTCCACATCTCCTCTCCTCAGGACACAGCCAGGGGGGAATAAGCTGTGCGTAAAGGGGAGAAAACGCAGGAAATGAAGAATGTACAAATAGGAGTGAGGCAGGCTCCACTGGAAACGAGAGCCAGCAAACACACATGCTGTGACGGCATGCAGTAGGGTGACAGTGGTATGTGAGACTGTTGTTATCTGAAATGTTACCTTTTATTTTTCCAATTTCTGACAGTTGAGCACCTAATTACCTCTAATATCTTAGCTGAGGTAGGCAGTGTACATATATATATATATATATATATATATATATATATATATATATATATATATATATATATATATATATATATGAGCATTTGATGTATAGGAAGCTAAACACAAAAATGTTTGTTATGTGAGAAAAAGACACAAACAAACAAATATATAAAAATT
>CAAKHD010007149.1:30837-54658 GCA_901007705.1 Fistularia tabacaria
TTGCGCCTCTTTATCTCTAATATATTATCTGAGATAGAGAGTGTATATATATATATATATATATATATATATATATATATATATATATATATATATATATATATATATATATGAGCATTTGATGTATAGGAAGCTGAACACAGCAATGTTTGTTATGTGTGATAAGGACACCAACAAACAAGTTTGTAGAATTGCTGTCAAGTGGATGTGCATTTCCAGTAAATCCAATAGACACATACCCAACCAGACACCAAAAAAAAAAAAAACACATACACACACCTGAGCTGGCCAGGTATATAGTACTGTCATTAAATCCTTACGTCCCTCAGCAGGAAGTATAGGCGAGATACGCACAATTACGCAAACAGTGGTAACAAAGCACATGGTGTGATTGCTATAAAAAATTCCCAGATTTGTGACACCACAGTTTGAAAGCCAGTGGCGCATTATCCAAATACACCAGAACCGGAAATGGGTTAGCCTGAGCGCCTTTATACATTTGCAACCGGTAGAAAATATGTTCAAGAATTCATATTAAGCAGTCATATTAATATTTTACAAGTCGAAATGAATCATCGGCTTGAATCGCAATCTTCGCTTGACCACTGCCCCGTCTCCACATCGAGTCAAAAGATCCATGTTTAAATGAAAATTTGAAAGCTCTGAATGATTTGATGCATTATTTGGGATTCTACATTTAATTGTATATCATTATTGGTATTGAGTCACTCAACATTGTCACTCTAGATGAAATAACCCATACAATTATCTTCTTTCCCTTTTACTACTCCCTTAAGGGGTCTTTATTACACTTTCTAGGTATGTAACCCTATTGTTGTTCATAAATGCTTAGTTCTGCTCTGAGTCTAGTCTCCTCTATTCTTTCCCATAACTTAAATTTAAGGTTCATCAATTTTAATCATCTCTAGTTGCTGCAATTTTGCACATCTCCCTCATTTTTAAAAATGGGCACCATCACACATCTCCAATCCTCAGGCATCTTCTTTCTCTCAAAGATGCTGTTGAATGATCTAACCATAAACTAACCCACCCCTCCTACACATTTCCATACCTCCACAGGTTTACTCATCAGGACCAACTACATTTCCTCTCTCATCATCCTAAAACTTCCCTCCTCACTTCACCTTTACTAATATCTGCTATGTAGTGGGCAACAAGAGTCACCACTTCTGGCCTTCTCTCTTTCATTTTCCTCATTCATCAGCTCCTCAGAGTGTTCTTTCTATCGTCCCATCACTCTTCTGGCAGCTGTCAATACATTTCCCTCTCTATCCTTAATTACCCAAACCTGCTACACGTCTTTCCCATCTCTATCTCTGGGTTTTGCCAATCTGTATGAATTATTCTCTCCTTCATTACTGTCCAACCTAACATACAAGTCATCACAAGCCCTTTGTTATGCCTTTGCTACCTCTACATTTATCTTGCTCTGCATCGCTCTGTGCCCCTGTCTGAGCTCTTTAGTCCCCTCAGTGTCCAACTTATTTGCTAACCTCTTTCTCTGTATATTCTCCTGCACTTTCCCATTCCACCACCAAGGCTCCTTATCTACTTTCCTTCCAGACAATGCACCAAGTACTCTCCTACCTGTCTCCCTTATCACATTAGCTGTAGTTGTCAAGTCATCTGGAAGATGACCCTGACTACCCAGAGCTTTTCTCAACTCCTGCCTGTAAATCAGGTAATAAATCGGGTTGCATCAGGAAGTGCGTGGGGTGTAAAGCTTTTGCCATAGCCAAATATGCAAATCGAACCAAGGAATTTTATACCGGATCGGTCGAGGCCCGGGTTAACAACGACCGCCACTGGTGCTGGTAACTTACAGGGTTACAGTGGAAATTGGGCTACTGTGGGTCAAGGAAGGAGAGGAAGAAGGCATGTTCTGAAGCACAGAGAGAGGAGGAAAGGAAAGAGTCTGGCAGTTGAGTCTTTGAATATTGTAATGGGCTACTGTGGAGGAAGGCGTGTTCGGAAGCAGAGAGAAGAGGATAGGCAAGAGTCTGGGACTGAGAGTAGGGACTTTGAATATTGGGACGATGACAGGAAAAGGTAGAGAGTTAGTTGACATGATAAAGACAAGGAAGGTGGATATACTGTGTGTCCAGGAGACCAGGAAGAAGAATATTTCGGCAAAAAACTTTGGAGCAGGTTTTAAGTTATACTACCATGGTACTGACAGGAAGAAAAATGTGGTAGGAATGATCTTGAAGGAGAAGTTTGTAAGGAATGTTCTGGAAGTGAAAAGAATGTCAGATAGACTTATGAGCCTGAAACTAGAAATTGAAGGTTTGATGCTCAGTGTTGTTAGTGGCTATGCCCCACAGATTGGATGTGAGTTAGAGGAGCAGGAGAAGTTCTGGAATGAGTTAGATGAAGTGATGCAGAATATCACCGGAAATGAGAGAGTCGTAATTCGGCCAGACTTCAATGGACATGTTCGTGCAGGTAACAGAGGTAATGAAGAAGTGATGGGCACTTTTGGTATCCAGGATAGGAATGTAGAGGGACAGATGGTGGTAGACTTTCCAAAAAGAATGGAAATGGCTATAGTAAATACTATTTTCTAGAAAAGACAGGAACATAGGGTAACTTATAAGAGCGGAGGTAGGAGCACACAGGTAGACTACATCTTGTATTAGCAAGGTAATCTGAAAGAGATCAGTGATTGCAAAGTAGTGGTAGGGGAGAGTGGAACCTGACAGCATAGGATGGTGGTCTGCAGGATGACTCTGATGACAAAGAAGATCAAGAGCCAGAGCAGAGGACAAAGTGGTGAAGGCTGAAAGGGGAGGATTGTTGTATGGTTTTCAGGGAGGAGATGAGAAAGGCACTTGGTGGTCAGGGAGAGCTTCCAGATGACTGAACAACTACAGCTAATGGGATCAGGGAGACAGGTAGCTGAGTACTTGTTGTGTCGTCTGGAGGGAAAGTAGATAAGAAGACCTGGTGGTGGAATTAAGAAGTGCAGGAGTGTATCCAGAGACAGGAAGATGCAGCGTGAGGTAAAGATAGAGGGAACAAAGGCAAAACAAAGGGCATACAATGACTTGTATGCTTGGCTGGACAGTAAGGAGGGAGAGAATGATTTGCACAGGTTGGCAAAACAGAGAGATAGAGACGGAAAGGATGTACAGCAGGTCCGTGTCATTAAGGATAGAGAGAGAAATGTAGTGACAGATGCTCAAATAGTGATGAGAAGATGGAAAGAGTACTGAGCTGATTCTTCAGAGCTGATGAATGAGGAAAATGAAAGAGAGGGAAGGGTAAAAGAGGTGACTATTGAAGACCACAAAGTAGCAGAGATTTGTAAAAGTGAAGTGAGGAGGGCATTGAAGAGGATGAAGAATGGAAAAGCAGTTGGTCCTGATGATATACCTGTGGAGGTATGGAAGTGTCTAGGAGAGGAAGGGGTAGATTTTCCGACTAGATTTTTCAACAGAATCGTAGAGAGAGAGAAGATGCCTGAAGAGTGGAGAAGAAGATGATGGTGCCCATTTTTAAGAATAAGGGGGATGTGTAGGATTGCAGTAACTATAGAGGAATAATTTTGATGAGCCATACAATGAAGTTATGGGAAATAGTAGTGGAAACTAGACTGAGAGCAGATGTCAGTTTTTGAGAAGCAGTATGGCTTCATGCCGAGAAAGAGTACTACAGATGCAGTATTTGCTTTGAGAGTGCTAATAGAAAAGTACAGAGAAGGTCAGAGGGAGCAGCATTGCACTTTAGTAGACCTAGAACAAACATACGACAGGGTACCGAGAGAGGAACTCTGGTTTTGTATGAGGAAGTCTGGAGTAGCAGAGGAGTATGTTAGACTGGTCAAGGACATGTATGCTGGTTGTGAGACAGCAGTGAAGTGTGCTGTAGGTGTAACAGAGAAGTTCAAGGTGGAGGTGGAGGTGGGACTTCATCAGGGATCAGCTCTGAGCCCGTTCCTGTTTGCAATGGTGATGGACAGGCTGACAGATGAGGTTAGACAGGAATCTCCATGGACCATGATGTTTTTTGAGATGGTATTCTGATCTGCAGTGAGAGCAGGGAACAGGTTGAGGAAATCTTGAGAGGTGGAGGTATGCTCTGGAAAGGAGAGGAATGAAGGTTAGTCGCAGCAAGACAGAATATATACATACACATTAGATAAATACACATCGAACACATCTAATTGGGAAACAGTTCTCATTGAATGATGCTAAGTTGATATTTAAACACCCACTTGTGTGTATTTATAGCATATCGTTGTGTACAAACAGTAGCGAGAGGCATCAGACAGATAGATGGAAATGCACATAAATTCCCTCGGGTTGTGGAAGGATGACTGCCCACCCCTCTATTTACATCTGTAATTTGCATATTCAGAAGTACATTTTTTTATCAAACTGTGCAGGCAAAACACATGCATTCAAGCATTTTGTATATGTTTTCTTAATTCACCCCGTCAATTCCTTTCCGAAGCAACAGACATAAAGATGATAGAGAGGGAGTAAGTGAGGGAGCGAAGAGGAGGGGTGGCTGGGATCAGATGGAGAGCTGGGGTAGGCAGGGATGTAGGCAGTAATCGATGTGTTTGTCTCAAGAAGCAAAGGAATTCCCATGCTGTTGATGTAATTTCTGTGCATCTCCAAAGGAACTAGACACACGCATACTCACACACACACACACAGACACACACACACACACAAGATGAGATTCAAACACCAGCCTTACATATAATTCATACACATTCAGCATGCCCTGCATACACTTATGCAAAGTAAGAAGACCAAATGCATCCATACTGATACACTCTCCTCTCACTGTGCAGTTATTCCCACACTGATTCTCCATTAAAGTCCTGTTTCAATGACATATTCAGTGGGTTCTTTAATGTAGGGGGTTTAAAGTTGTGCCTCTTATAAAATAAGAAATAAAAAATGAAGGGCAGCGCTATATTTGAAGATAATTACAACAGCCACTTAGCTTTCAAGAGGATTACTTTACATTTGTTTTGAAGATGTTTTTTTTTTCTTTTCATCAAAAGCCTACACAACCTCAACCCTAAAAAAAAAGATTAAAAAAAGGGAAATTTTGGACCAGCTTTTACCTGTTTGCAACAAATTATTGTGAAGTTAATGAAAAAAATTGTGAGAATATGGCTCTGTCCTTTGGCAAATTGGGATTTTTATTCAATACAAGGTGATAAAGGGTCATTATCTGAGAAAAAGGTGTCAGGAAGGGCACAAGTACTTGCAATTAAAAACAGCCTGTAAAGTAATTAATGCGGCATGACATGATCTCAAGTCCTTGTTACATTCATTTGTTTATATTTTCAATCATTATCAATACCACTTTTGATCCCCAAATGGTGAGGAGAGATATAGAGGCAATGTTGGTCCACGTGCAGAGGCTTTCATTTTTCGTACACACTTGTAGAAAAATTAAGAGTATTTTATTCACCTACTGTGTCTAATGTGTAAGCAGGGTGAAATAACCCAGGGAGAACCTTCAAACTTCTAGATCTCCACACCTTGTAGCCTCACCGTTCCACCTGGGTTTGTGTCATTCACACACATACATTCTGTTTTGGTGTGACTAACCTTCATTCCTCTCCTTTCCAGAGCATACCCCCACCTCTCAAGATTTTCCTCAACCTGTTCCCTGCTCTCACTACAGATCACAATGTCATCTGCAAACATCATGGTCTATGGTCCTTCATCAGGGCTCAGAGCTGATCCCTGATGAAGTCCCACCTCCACCTTGAACTTCTCTGTTACGCTTACAGCACACCTCACCACTGTCTCACAACCAGCATATATGGCTAACATACTTTTCTGCCACTCCAGACTTCCCCATACAATACCAAAGTTCCTCTCTTGACACCCTGTCGTATGCTTTTTCTAGGTTAACAAAAGGGCAATGCAGCTCCCTCTGACCTTCTCTGTCCTTCTCTATTAGCATTCTTAAAAGCAAATACTGCATCTGTTGTAGTCTTTCTAGGCATGAAGCCATGCTGCTGCTCACGAATGCTGACTTCTGCTCTCAGTCTAGTTTCCACTACTCTTTCCCATAGCTTCATTGTATGGCTCATCAACTTTATCCCTCTATAGTTACCGCAAATCTGCACATCCCCCTTATTCTTAAGCATGGGCACCATTACACTTCTTCTTCTTTCCTCAGAAATCTCCTCTCTCTGCAAGATCCTGTTGAAAAATCTAGCCGGAAACTCTACAGCTTCCTCTCTGAGGCACTTCCATACCTCCACAGGTATACCATCAGGACCAACTGCCTTTCCATTCTTCATCCTCTTCAGTGCCTTCCTCACTTCACTTTTACTAATCTCTGCTACTTTCTGGTCAACAACAGTCACCTCTTCTACCCTCCCCTAACTTTCATTTTCCTCATTCATCAGCTCTTAAAAGTACTCTTTCCATCTTCCAATCACTCTTCAAGCATTTGTCAATGCACTTCCTCCCTTTCCTTGATCACCCGGACCTAATGTACATCCATCCCATTTCTATCTGTTTTGCCAACCTGTACAAATCATTCTCTCCCTCCTTACTGTCCAACTGAGCATACAAGTCATTGTATTCTTTGTTTTGCCTTTGCTACCTCTATCTTTACCTTATGCTGCATCTCTCTCTCTCTTCAGTCCCCTCAGTGTCCCTGTACTCCTGTCCTTTCCCTTCAGTCCCCTCAGTGTCCCACTTATTCTTTGCTAACCACTTTCTCTGATTATACTCCTACACTCCCTCATTCCACCACTAGGTCTCCTTCTACTTTCCTTTTAGACGACAGACCAAGTACTTTCACTATCGGTCTCCCTGATCACATTAGCTGTAGTTGTTCAGTTATCTGGAAGCTCTCCATGACCACCCAGAGCTTATCTCAACTCCTCCGTGGGAGTCATACAACACTTGTCTACCTCGTCTATACAAGATGTAGTCTACCTGCGTGCTCCTACCTCCGCTCTTATAAGTTACCTTATGTTCCTGTCTTTTCTGGAAAAAGTATTCACAACAGCCATTTCCATCCTTTCTTGCAAAAGTCTACCACCATTTGTCCCTCTGAGTTCCTATCCTGGATACCAAACCTGCCCATCACCTCTTCCTCAACTCTATTGCCTGCATCAACATGTCCATTGAAGTCTGCACCAATAACCACTCTCTAATCTCTGGGGATATTCTGCATCACTCCTCGAACTCATTCCAGAAGTTCTTCTTCTCCTCTAACTCACATCCTACCAGCATATTTTATACCCTGATTGCAGGATGTGTTAAACATAATCATAAATTCCATTTCCATACCCCACAAGGAAGAGCAGGTCTAAATAGCTTAAGATAGTTAACATCATAAGATATGTTTGACACATATCACCTGTTTCTGGTTCAGTTAACTCAGATATTTGATTTGAGAATTCTGTCAGGACTAATTCATAACATATTTAAGATAAGATAAGATAAGATAAGATAAGATAAGATAAGATAAGATAAGATAAGATAAGATAAGATAAGATAAGATAAGATAAGATAAGATAAGATAAGATAAGATAAGATAAGATAACAATATTAATAATTATGGATATAAATATAAATAATAGAGATTATTCATTCGACAAAGGCAACAGCAAGGATAAGAATAGATAACAGAATGACAGCAATAAGGACAAAATAATAAATAATATTAAATAAAATTAAATAAAATAAATAAGCAGGTTGAGGATGGAATGACAACAATAAGGATAAAAATAAGTGACAAAGTGACAAGAACGGGGATAAAAGTAGAGGAAAGAATGAAAACAACAAGGACAAAAATAGATAGTGGAATGAAAACAACAGGGATTAAGATAGGTAGCAGAATGACAGCGATAAGGATAAAAGTAGGTTACGGAATGAGATAAGATAAGGTAAGATAATACTTTATTGATCCCCATAGAGGAAATTTGTTTGTCACAGCAGCGCAACAATGAAAAGGAGTATGAACAATTAAAAGACAAAATAGGAACATACATAAATAAATACATACATACATACACAGTCACACACACATATATGTACAGGATTGTCTAGGATAGCTCCCTGTTTGTCCTTCACCCTCCTCACAGCCGCCGATTCAAGATGGACGAGGTTAAGTCCCACCACAGAGCGGGCTTTCCTCACAAGCTTGTTGAACCTGTTGAGCTCACCAGTCCTTGCACCGCCCCACCATTACACTGTAGCAAAGAAGAGTGCGCCGGCTACCATATACTGGTAGAAGGTCTTGAGGAGCCCGCTGCAGACACCAAACGACCTCAGTCTCCTAAGGAAGAAGATCCTGCTCTGACCATTCCTGTATAGGGAATCTGTGTTGTTTGTCCAGTCCAGTTTATTGTTAATATGGACCCCAAGGCACTTGTAGGAGTCCACAATCTCAACCTCTTCACCCAGTATGGTGATTTGTGTAGGTCTCCTCCTATTATTCCTGAAGTCCACTACCACTTCCTTTGTCTTGGAGATGTTGAGTCGGAGGTGTTTTTGGTTACTCCACTCAACAAAACTCACTGGAGGTGTCAGGAACTGGAGTTGTGTCGGAAGTCGGAAGTGAAGAGATTAAAGAGGAATGGAGACAGGACAGTGCAAAAGAAAAAAAAAAGATGATCTTTCCATTTAATCACGATCAAGCTTCACACAGATGAAATATTTCTTTAATTGCTGTTTCATATTTGATATTTTCAAACTTCTTCATGTTTCACCACTTGAAATCTATCTATCTATCTATCTATCTATCTATCTATCTATCTATCTATCTATCTATCTATCTATCTATCTATCTATCTATCTATCTATCTATCTATCTATCTATCTATCTATCTATCTATCTATCTATCTATGATTAATAGATAAATGATTGATTTAAAAAGGGAGTAAATCTACAGAGAAATCTAAAGAGAAATCTTAAATAAGAAAACAGATCAATAGAATGATTGTGCGTGGGCGGGTTGCGAGGCAGAGAAACAATGTAGAAAGTGTGACTTTAAGAAAGTGTAAGAGCAAGGGATAGAGGATGTAAACAATGCAAAAGCTTTGTGTACCATCACAGCGGAAGGTTCTTTGTTAGTTTGATTGACACAATAAGATGAAAAAGGTACACTTTTACTCTCCCACACAAGTTGGCTCGAGGTTCTTTCGCCAATGAGGGACTGTGTCATTAAGACAGACATCAAATGGGGGTGTAGGGCATATCTCGTACCCAAAGCGAACGTTTTGATCTTGAGCTGATATGTTTCACGAGGTACAGAAATTGTGTCGTACCGTCATCAGGTCCTAGATGATTCTCCTGTCTTTGCTCAGAGCTGGAGGCAGCTATTTAGTGTTCATCTATTGAAAGAGCTCTTTGGTGAACATGCCTCTAGGTTATGACAACCTTAAACTGACCGCTGTCACTGTAGCCAATATGAGTATCAACGCATGGCCTAGCTCTGAATCCTTTGGAAGGAAGCATCTGGAAATACTAGAGAAGAGGAAGACCGCTTATTGTCCTCGGCAGGTGATAATTATCTTTATTGTACATTATGTTGCTATATGGTGGTTTGCACCTCTGCCTCACAGCACCAAGGGCCCAGGTTCTTTTCTCACGGGGGGCCTTTCTGTGTAGAGTTCTTCTTGTGTCTGTGTGGGTATCCTCTGGACTCTCCGGTTTCCTCCCACAGTCCCAAAACAACAGCAGGTTAATTATAATGAGTGAATGTTTGTCTGTCTGTATATGTTGCCCTGCGATTGACTGGCGACTAGTCCAGGGTGTACCCGGCCTCTCGCCCGATTGCAGCTGGGATAGGTTCCAGCATTCCAGCAACCAACCATTCCAACAAGTGCACGAAAAGCGGTAGTGGATGGATATATTGCGAATAAACAAAAAATCAACTGTTTGAGTTTTTGGAGATACATGGTCATATTGATGAACATATTTAGACATGTAAATGCGTTAAAAGGACATCTATGTCCCTGTGAAAAGAGAAATTATCAGCAGTTTTTATTTTTTCTTGTTTTTCTATTTATTTAGTAATTAATCAATTTGTTAATTAATTTAATCCCATTACAGCCCTCTCTCAATCCCAGTCTGTCAATCAAAATTCATGGCAACACATTCCTGTTGATTACTTTCAGTATATAAGCTGTTATTCCTCAATGAAAAAATAAATGTCCCTGTATTTCACAATCCGCACAACTTACATTCTATAACTTTTTTAATATTATTCAGGAATGAATGGAAAAGTCAAGGCTTGTCAAAATGTATGTCATTGCAGGTTATGTTTTGTGTGATGAGAGACGTGTTCGGACAATCGATGTTCTGAGTTCACGTTATCAGTCCCTTTTGAAATTAGATGTCAAAATATAAAAGTCTGGTTTGGCAACATAATCATGCTAAAAATTGCAATCATGGCCAAATGTTACATTTCAAGACTTAACCTGCTCACAAATGAAAACAGAAGGAAGACTCCTCCCACACACGATTTTTTTCCTCGGTTACCACGGAAGCTGTATGCCATTGCTTTGCCAGTACCTGTCAGCTGCCTTTTGAGCACTAAAAGCCAGAAAGGCCTGATAGGACTACTTCTTCAGTTTTACATCATCCCGCCAGCAGGTTTGAGGGTTACCACCTCAACAGGCGCCGACCATGTTACAGCTACAGCTCTCTTTGGCCAGATAAACAATGGAGACAGGGAACATTTCTTCAATTCATCAGTTGGAGGTTTTCTGAGTCAGGCTTTGTTTTTGTAATGAATAGAAGCTTACTCAGAAATGTACACCCTGGGCTGTCTGCTTGTGTAAATCAGCTGACTGCATGTGAAAACTGCATGGGAAAGCTTATGTCACAGAATTGAAATCAGAAGCTAAAGAATAAAATAAAAAAAAAGTAACATGCACTCACAAAATGAAATCCTGGAATATTTTCCAACACAACCCGATGTCTAAAATTATGGTAATATAATTCATGTAACGTGGTATTCTCTACATTCAATTGTACATACAGTACGATGTTGGTGAAATCTGAACACTGCATTTAGAATCCAGCCTCAATGTGTCAACCGCCTGTCGAAATGTGAAGCTTCCCTTCACGTCACAAACCGATGCATTAGAACCCCTTTTTGTCAATTTGGGACAGCTGTCAGATGGAGTGTCATGTCCACATCAACATCAGTATCTATTTCTAAACCTCACCAAAATAAAAGCGGAGTTTGTATTTTCCACATATTTCAGTTTAAATGAGAAAAGCTCCTGGTTTGTCAATAAATGGGTGTCTAACGCATCGGTATATGACACTAAGGGACATTTCACATTTTGTCAGGCAGTTGACACATTAGGAGTGAAGATGTGTCTAGCTCTTCACGGATGAATCATGAACAGAATCCAAAATCGAACCAGCAATATTTGGTTCCAAAGACCACCACTCTAACCCCCTGCCCCTAATGGACAAATTCTATATGAAAGAATATGTGGAAAAAGAGCCAAATTAGTTTATATGGACATATGAATGACAAATAGAGGAAATCAAAGAAAAATATCGAACGAGGTGAACCACCACAACCTGTTCCAGCACTACAAGACGATGTACAAAATAGAACATTTTGAAAAGCAGTGGGAGCATTTCGGGTGATGGTTATTCAATTAGCAAAAATCTTGTGTCTGCTGGAAGACTCTGGTGATCATTGCATTCAAAATGAACATCCCGATAAATTGAAGACAAGAGGAATAATGAAATATTAATGCAGGACATAATATTGAGCTACAAGATCCATAATAAGAAATCCATATGAAAATGATGTCTGCTGACAGCCTCAGATTTCATCAGATATAACTAACACCTCACTGTCCAACTGTGCGTGTGTGACAGCAACTCGACAGCACCTCACTGCCGGGGTCCCCGTGCTGATGCATTACTCCCGCGGGACTTTGTCTTACTCCACCTGTCTTAAATAATAGCCATCAATGTTTCTCAGTAAAGGAGAAGAAATGTCGTTGGAAGGAAAAAAAAAATCACCCTTCAGCTGCCATTGTTCTTGAAACTTGCAAATACCAGAATGTGGCGCTTCACTTGCATGTTATATATGTTGATGTAAAAATCTGTAAATCAGAGAATATACATTCTTCATATTGTAGGAAGATGAAGTCGGAGTATTCACACAGAGGACATATAGATTCTGAAAAGTAGGACATTTAGAGAACTCAAGCTCTCTCTCTCTCTCTCCACCTCAGGGGTGGCCACTGCGAATAATCGTCCTCCATCTAACCCTATTCTCTCTATCCTCTTCTCTCATACCAGCTAACTTCATGCCCTCTTTACTTCCCTCTTCAGTCTGTGCTTCCTTCTTCTTCCTTTCCTTCCTCGACCTTCTTCCTTATTTGAACCACAAACCACAAATTTTACAAAATTTGGTACCTTGTAGGTTATAGGCACCAATATCGGTCATTGTCAGCCTGGGCCTTGACCAATCTGGTATGAGATTTGTAGGTTTGATTAGCATATTTGGTTTTGGCATAAGTTTTACGCCAGATTCCCTTCCTGACAAAGGAAAGACACTATGACAATGGCTTGTACACCCCTGATATGAATAAATATATATAGTGTGTGGAATAATAAAGCTGAATGTGGTTATCTTTTAGAGGGGGATTTAACATCTAATTTACATCAAGAATTTACAGCATGGAAAATTAGAGTCTAACTATTTATCAAACGTAATTGCTCTGTAAGAAGACAGTTGCAATAGAATTTCAATTTAATCAAGATCCACTGACAATTAAATACATTGCAGTATTTTCCATTTTTTGTAGAGACTGATTTTTTAAATGTATTTTTTGATATATATTTATTTTATTATTGATTTATTGCAACTGCTTTAAGAAATGGCTGTGTATCTTTTTCCATAGCCAAATTTGTGTGTTTCGGGACGTGCAAATATAAAAAAAGATATCACTTGCTCAGCAGGTAAATTCACACTTGGGAAGGCCAAGTTATTGATTTGTCAACTCAGCAGACAAGTTCATCTCACCTTACAAATTTACCATCAGAGCCATAATGAATAACCTCAGCCTATTTATATCGTATTTGATTTACTCCGCAAGACCTTTTCAAGAATGACTTTTTCAAAAGCATGGACAATGTTAGTCCCTGAAACACCTAGAGAATATATTAAAATAATTTAAAAAATCCAACAAGGATTTTTTGGTTATTTTAGATGGAGCGGTGCTGTAAGCATCTTTTTTTTACCCACAATGATTGCTCAATTTTAACTGGGTATACATCACCATGGCAACCAATGCTGTATGCTACAGAATATATTGCATTTGGTTGACTGGATAAAAAAAAGACAGGGAAAAAAGCAATACCCTCCTCATGTTCTCTTTTTAGTTGGGTTTTAGCCACTCTCTCGAGTTTAACTGCCAATCAGAGTGACTGGAATTTGCCGCGACACTATTAATAATTCATGATTCATGATTGTTGATAGAAAGTGAGAGCAGCAGACTGAAGCAGAATATCGTTGAAGCTCTGGGGAACATGAGGCAACTCCATGAAAAGTTTTTTTTTTTTTTAGAGAATCTCTGATAACTCAGTACTGCAGCTGTGAAAAGTGTCCCCACTGTGCCCTGAAGACAGGCCAGAGATAAGCCTTTGTATTTTCACATTTGCACTATCTGCTTTTATCCTCTCTGCTTGGTATGGTGCACCTTTTTTTTTAAAATATGCTAAGTGCCTCTGATTTACTCATTAGAAGTTTATTGTTCCAAGGAGGCCTTTGGCAGCACTTTGCGGTGTTTTGCTGACCACAGTGACATCCTGACCTCTTGGCACAAACCTAATGATGACATATCATATGATTTCCTTTTCATTTTACTTCTATGGGGCCAAAGATGCCTTCACCTAAGCATGCATACTATCTGCTGCAATGGCATCTTATAAAGCAGTTTCACAAAATGTGGATTCAAAGCACTTTGCAGTACATAGTGTTCAAATATTCACACACATACACATTCACTCACCGATGGAAGCAGAGTTGCCATGCAAGGCACTAGGCCAGGCCATTGGGATAAACTTGCAGTGCCACCCGTCCGATTTGGAGGTTGTGTAAAAATGGCATAGAGTGTTCGAAATGATGGTAAACCTCTTGTGCAACATTCATTTAGTAATCGGGCACCAATTCTGAAAATAGGAAAAGGACAGGGATCCACGATATTGTTCTTCGATCACTACCCACAGCTCGTGACGATAGGTGAGGTTGGAACTTAGATCGGTTGGTAAACTGCGAGCTTCGCCCTATGGCTCACTGCTCTCTTCACCACAACAGACTGGTACAGAGTCCACATCAACGCAGACTCTGCAATGATCCACCTGTCGATCTCCCGCTCCATCCTTCCCTCACTCCTGGACAAGACCCCAAGATACCTAAACTCCTCCACTTGGGCCAGGACCTCTTCCCCCGACCCTGAGTGGGCACTCCCGTAGGCATGCCTGTTTCTGGTTGAGCACCATGATCTCGGATTTGGAGGTGTCGTCATCCCGGCCGCTTAACCTTTGGCTGCAAACTGCCCCATTGAGAGCTGGAGATCATGGCCTGATGAAGCCAACAGAACCACACTGTCTGCAAAAAGAGACTCGATTCTGTGGCCACCAACCAGATCCCCTCGATGCCCTGGCTGCACTTAGAAATTCTGTCCATAAAAGTTATGAACAGAATCGGTGACAAAGGGCAGCTCTGGCAGAGTCCAACTCTCACTGGAAACAGGTCTGACTTACAACCGGCGTTGCGGACTCCAACACTGGTCATACAGGGACCGAACAGCATCTATAACAGGGTTCCCAACCCTATAATCCCGGAGCACCCCCCAAATGATTGCCTGTCGGACACGGTCGAATGCCTTCTCCAGATCGACAAAAACAAAATAGACTGGTTGGCCAAACTCCCATGCACAGAGAACCCTGCTGAGGTTATAGAGCAGTTCCAATGTTCCATGACCAGGGCTAAAAACTACACTGCTCCTCCTGAATCTGAGATTCAATGACCTGACTCCTCTCCAGCACTGCTGATTATACCTTTCCATGGAGGCTGAGGAGTGGGATCCCCCTATTATTGGAGCACACCCTCAGATCACCCTTTTTAAAAAGGGGGATCACCACCCCAGTCTGCTAGTCCAGTGGCACTGTCCCTGACATTCACGCAAAGCTGCAGAGGCGTGTCAGCCAGGACACCCCTACACCATCCAGAGCTTCATGGACCTCATCCATCCCCGTGGCCCTGCTACTGAAGAGCTTTTTGACTGCTTCAGTAACTTCAGCCCCCAGAAATAGGCGGGTCCCCCCCTACTTCCTCATTGGAAGGCATTTTGAAGGGATTGAGGAGGTCTGACAAATATTCCTGCCACCGATCAACAATGTCTCGTGCTGAGGTCAGCAGTACACTGTTGACGGGGGCATTGTATACTGTTGACGGGGCACTGCTTTTCCCTGCTTTACCCTCCTGAGCTGCCAGATTGTGGACCAGAATCTCCTCAAAGCCTACTGAATGTCATTCTCCATGGTTTCCCCAAACTCCTCCCACGCCAAAGTTTTTGCCATGGCAACTCCTGAAGTCGCACACTGTTTGGCCAGCCAATACCTGTCCGCTGCCTCCTTTTCGACAACCTCTCACTCCATCTAGTGGCCCGGTTTTGCATGTGCTTTGGCCCTGGAACATCTGGCTGCATCCTCCTTTTGACACACCTCCTACACCACCATGCTCCAACATTTGGTTGTAGAGGGCTGTTGTCATCGCGGTGTTACGGTTGCAAGGACTCCTCTTTGGCCTGTGTCATGTGTTATCCCACTATTCCTCTTACAGACCTCCAGAAACTCAGAGTAGTTACTTTCTTTGTATGTATTGAAGTCTACAAAAATAGCCCCTTGGAGATTCAAGGAGTATTTGGGATCAAGACCAGTAAAGAGTTGAAGAGAGAGACATGAAACGAGGAGTGTATGCAGCAGGGGCGAGGAAGGTCTGACAAGAAGGTTAGTGGATTAATTTGGTGATGATCTTGAAGGGATCCATGAAGCCGGAACACAGCCGAACCATCCATGGGTGGAATGGATTAGCAAAAGCACAGGACACGTGTTGGCAGTTGAACAACGAGTCCTCATCAGCTAGACCAGGGCGGTGGCCGGCAAGTGGGCATGGTTAGCCTGCTGGAGCTTGACAAGGCTTGATGTGACATCCCCCTGTTCCAAAGGTAAGAGCGATTCCTCTCACTACGGGATCCCAGGAGTCCGTGGGTGACATGTCCAGCCTCAACTTGGCACATTTGAACTCCTCAACTAGACAAGAGATGGGTAGTGACAGTGTTCTATGACTGTGGAGTCTAATGCTGCTGAGGCATGTTGGAATCCTCCATCCCTCAGGTGAGTGCTCACAAGCCTCTCCGGCCTATTGGAATGCGTGAGTGAGACATCATACATCATCACTGGCGAGTTATTCCAGCTGCTTGGTGTCATTGAGAACCGATTTGTAGCACTCTCCGAAATTTTTGATGGGCTTGTCCTGGATTGTTGTGATTAGTTCACCATTGATGTTGAGCCACTTGGCCATAAGTTGCCTTTTTATGATGGAGATGCTGTGAGATTTGTTGGTTGAACTCCAATTTTGCCCACTGGGTGTTTTCCTGGAGTTTCTGTAGCAGGCGTTAAGTGCATGGTTTTGTTGTTGTAATGATAGTCATGTCATCCACATAAGCATATAAGCTCTAATGGGAGGAAGACAGTGGCCACTCTTGGTTCACTTGCCTCCCACTGCCCATTGAGATGCCCATATGATCATCTCAACTGCCATGACAAATGCCAGGGGGGATGTGGTACAGCCTGCCATGATACCAATTTCCAGGTGCCAGGCTTTGGTGTTTTTCTCAACCGTTATGCAATACTGGAGATCCTGAAAGTAGCTCTTTACCAGATCTGTGATATGGCTTGGTACATTGAAGTAGTTGAAAGGCGTCGACAAGATCTCATTGGGGACTGATTCCAAGGCATTGGAAAGGTCTAAGAAAACCACATGAAGGTCTCTCTTTTCCTACTTGTCAGTCTGAATCTAGTGCCAGATGACATTGGCATGCTGCGGACATCCTGAGAAGCCCTGGATACTGGCTTTCTGCACTGATGTGTCACAAAAGTGAATGCATTTATTTGTGGGACATGGGCAAAAAACACTTTGGTACAAACCTGACAAAAGTTGAGTTTAGTTGTCTTATTGTACAGGAATCTTTGGTTGTCAAAAAAACCCATCTAAATGGGGATAGACGAGAATAGTTGATGTTATAATGAGAAACATTAAAAATGATTTTGATCTCCTTTTTGAACTCAGATGCACAGAATAAAATAAAATAAAATAAATGTCTTGCTGCCACAAGAAAACTTAAAAGTTTTTTTGAGAGAGGTGGTTTGTATAACACCTGGAGAAAAAAGAGAAAAAAAAAAACATAACCTCATTTCATAGTTGCACCATCTTCTTTGTCTTCTAGAGGAGCTGGATGTCATATCCGTCCTTGGAGTGATAGATGCCCCTCGACCCCATGGCCTCTGTTAATCTTTCCCAGCAGTCAGGAAATCAAAAGAAAATGATTAATATTTTGAAACGTTTATTAATAGGTGACATTCCATGTCCCTAGAGCCAGTTTCTGCAGCCGAGGGTCGAACCACCAAGGTCACCGCTCGGCTCACACTGCACCTGGCTCCCTTGGCCCTTCCTGTGGGTGGTGAGCCCAGGGGAAGGGGTACCCATGTCTTCCTTTCGGGCTATGCCCGGCCAAGCCCCATGGGTCACCAAGCGCTCACCATCGAGCCCAATCCCCAGGCCCAGCTCCCGGGGGGGGGCCGGTGACCCACATCCGGGCAGGGGAAAACTAGGTTGTAAGTTCTTTTTCATCATGGGAGTCTTCTAAGCCGCGATTTGTCTGGCCCCTCACCTGGGACCTATTTGCCTTGGGATATCCTTCTGGATACAGCGAAAATATCGCTCCCAGGATTATTGGGACACACGAACCCCTCCACCACGATAAGGTGGCAGCTCAAGGAGAGGCGGGGAAAGAGCCTGAGCTGTTACACGAGGCTGAGAGATTCCGACTCGATATCATTGGACGCACCTTGACGCACAGCGTTGGGTCTGGAACCAGGAATCTCGAGAGGGCCTGGACTCTTTTCTACTCTGGAGTTGCCCCCGGCAAGAGACGCTGGGTAGGAGTGGGTATTGCCCCTCGACTTAGCGCCTGCCCATTGGGATTCAACCCGGTGGACGAGAGGGTAGCCTCCCTCCGCCTTCAGGTGGGGGGACTGGTTCTGATGTTTTGTTTGTGGCTATGCACCCAACATGACTTCAGTTTACCCATCCTTCTTGTGGTCCTTAGAGGGGCTGCTAGAGAGCGCTCCTTTTGGGGACTCCCTTGTTCTACTGGGAGACTTCAATGCTCACATGGGCAACATCAGTGTGACTTGGAAGGGTGTGATTGGGAGGAACGCCCCCCCCCGATCTTAACCCGAGCGGTGTTTTGTAATTGGACATCTCTGCTTGTTACAGATTGTCCATAACAAACACCATGTTCAGGCATGAAGGTGTCCAAATGTGAATTTGGCACCAACGCACCTTAGGCTACAGTTCTTTGATCCACCTTGTGGTCGTATCATTTGACTAGCGGCCGCATCTCCTGGATACTTGGGTGACACTCATTTCGGCAGCTTGGAGCTGTGATCTTGCTCTTTCGGTCACAGCTCATGATCATAGATGAGGATGTGAATTTAGATCAACCCGTAAATCCCGAGCTTCGCCTTTTGGCTCAGTTCCTTATCCACCATGCTGATCCAGAGTCTGCTTCATTACTGATATCTAACCTATCTGCCTGTCAATCTCCTGCTCCATCCTTCCTTCACTTGTGAACAAGACCGAAAGACACTTGAACTCCTGCACTTGGGGCAGGAACTCTTCCCCGACCCCCTCTTCCCCAACCCCAATCCAGAGGGGACAGGCCACTTGTTTCTGTATGAGAACCATGGTTTCAGATTTCGTGGTGCTGATCCTAATTCCGGCCACTTCAAATTTGGATGTGAAATCAAGAGCATGATCACGGACTGATGAAGCCAACAGAACCACAACATTTACAAAAAGCAGATATCCAATCCTCACCACCTCACCAGATCAATTCACCACCCTGGCTACACCCGGGAATTCTATCCATAAGGGTTATGAACAGAATCTGTGAAAAAACAGCCACCCTGGTGGAGTCCAGCTCTCACTGGAAATGAATCGGACTTACAACTGCAATGCAGGCCATCCTCCTACACTGGAGCATGGCTTGCAGTCATACAGTGTTGGATTCAGTGGGATTCAGTACACTATACTCCCAGAGAACCCCCCACAGGACTCCCCATGGGACATGGTCTTAAACCTTTTCAGGGTCCACAAAACACATTTTGAATGGTTGGGCGAACTCCCATGCACCCTCGAGGAAACTGTTGAGAGTATAGAACTGGTCCACTGTTCCAAGACCAGGATAAGAACCACACTGCTCCTACTGAATCTGAGATTCAACAACCCGGTGGATCTTCCACTCCAGCACTGCCAAGTAGACCTAGCTAGGGAGGCTGAGGAGTGTGATCCCCCTGTAGTTGGCGCACACCCTCTGATCCCCCTTTTTAAAGAGCAGGATCACCACGCAGGCCAACCCTGCTGCCCATTTCTTTTATTCATCAATTGATCAATTATTAACTGGTGGTAAAATTAAAGTACAATGAATGACACAGACAAGTTGCAACTGAGAAAGCATCGAAGATGGATCAACTGCATTATTTCAGGGCTCTCCACAGCTGCTGTTCATTAAAATAAATTAAAAAAAAATAGTTCTACATGAAAGGTGACTGTTGTGAAAACAGAAGCAGTAAAACACTGATGGAACCAATTTTTTGATATAATCCTTGCCTGATCTGCCGACATACTAGAATTCAAGGTTGGACAAGCAAGTGCAACTTGCTGGTGTAAAATGTATTTCATAGTTTTCGTATAAAAATAATATTGTAAATATATTTAAATATCATAAAAATCTGCTTTTGGACTTTACACTTAAATTTGTGCCGGATTGGATACACAGCTTCAGGGCTTCTGTTTGACCTAGAAAGAGTGATGTGTCATGGCAAAGTTAAATTATGCCAGCTTAAGTCAAGTCCGAAACAATGGGCACTGGTCACAGTTTGAATAATGTCAATAAAAAGAGCAAAAAGACATTGTCCAAGTTTATCATTTTTGTAAAGTACATGTATTTCCAGCATTGACAGGCTCAGTAGCTTGCTTGGCATGATGGTTCATCAGGGATGGTGTGCAGCTGTTACAACATAAAAGAGGTGTTGTTGTTGCACAAAAAAATTAACAAAAATCAATGGATAATATTAAATTGTTAGTTATACAATTCAGAAACATTTATTTATAGAAAAGTAATATGATATTTGGTATATAATTGTCATTAAAAGACTGTCACAACTGAAGAATCTTATTTGATAAAAAAGGAAAAAATACCAAAACAAGTTGCCATGACAAGGTTTGACAACAATGATCCGTCATTTGGATGACTCAGAACCTTCCAACTGATTAAAAAGCTAATACAAATTAACTTATTTGGTGGTAAAGGATCAAAACTATTCCAAACTTTGGAACATAGGTTTCCACCAGTACTTGCCATTTGATTCTATGGTTGAGAAGCATTTGTAGCAATATTGACCTATGAAGCTTTGTAATGACAAAAGATCAGGGAGCAAAAGGTCCCTGTTTGGATTTCCTTCAAGAAAAGTGACAGGCGTTCCAGCGCTTTGGTATCATCTGTCCATCTCTAACAACAGGTCAAGTGCAAACAATATAAAGTTTAAGAGAGTCATTTAGGTTTTGTGAAGCACGGGAGAAAGCTAGTGGAGTCTGATCTCATCTATTGCTTTGTTGTGACATGTTAAGGTGAGATAAGAAAAGACTGGACCATTGAGACCTATATTGTGACAGTTGCCTTCACATGAAGGCCTTTTTTTCTTTAACACACAGAAAGGTATGGGGAGAGTATTGTCCATTAAAATTTTCCACTAGATGCTACTGAATCACCATGGCTAAGTCCGTAAAGCTGCGGTCAAAAAATTGAAAATTCACTGCACTCCAAGTGCTAAGTGGGAAAGATGTATGTACTGTAGTAATCGGAACGAAACAGGGTGTAACCCTGCCTTGTTCAGCCGTCACTGCTAATGCTTTAAAAAAAAAAAAGATTTATGCACATATTTCATTTGAAGCTCTATGGTTCTCACATAGGATATGGTTTGCAATAAGATAAGATAACGTTGATTATCATACAATCCTCTCAAACTTGGTTGTGCCGAGAACGGCTGCCTTTTTCCTGGCGAAGGTGATGTTTCCTAACGTCAGACGGGGGAACAGAGAACTGTCAATTCATGGCATTTCCTTCCTCCTGATAATTTATTTATTTGGTGTGTTACCTTGAACTTGAAGATAGTTCTCCAAGTCATTCCCCTACCTTAGCTTTAATCTTTATCACTCAGTTACATATGCTTTAACATTTGTTTGTTTTTTTTTATTTTTGGATTTTTTATTTGGTAGGTGATATTTCCTTTTTTTTTTCTTTGAGCAGCTGTTTATCCCAGCATATCATGTTAGCTCCTGGCCAAGGCCAGATATGTTACTGTTGTCTGGGGTAGAGAGGATAGTCTATTTTATGAAACTTATGGTCCCCTTGGAAAATCAAGTTGAGGAGGCTTGAAAATTGTGAGAAAGCTCGGTATGCTGAGATAGCACCAGATGTAGAGCAGTGAGGTTGGAGGGCTCGGGTGCAGCCTGTGGGGGTGGGCGGCAGCGGTTTTCTGGCAAAGTCTGTTATTGCTTTACTAACTGAGTTAGGCGTTCGCGGTTGCAACCTAAAACTTACGGTCAGCAATATATCTCTGGCAGCAGAACAAGCAAGTGAATGGTTGTGGTTAAGGAGGAAGCACGGCAGCTGAGGAGGTTGCTAAGGTAGAATTGTTTGCTTGTAGATTGGATTTTTTACATGGAGGGGGGGTGCCTCCAAAACTCTGGATTTTACTGTTAAGCCTAAGCCTAGTTAAAACTTAATGAAACATCAATGAAGGAAGTTGCCTACTTGAAAGCCCAAGTGAAGTGTTTCAGACTGCTATAGGATCGGGTAAGTAGTTGGTGATTGTATATTGCTACTGCTGCCACTTTTTGCACATGTTTAGACTGATTGTGTATTGTTTATATTGTCTTTGTTTCATTTTTTATTTTATTCTATATTTTCAGATTTCTTCAGATATCAATATATCTTACTGCGGCACATTACTAACCACCTCTACTGCACTATCCACTTTCTGCTGTGCGTGAAATTGAAATGTCCCCACTGTGGGATGATTAAATTAATATTCTTCTATTAAATTGTATGTTAGGTTGGCTTACAAGTGGCTGAATTGTTGTTTGTTGTAGTGCTTGTTAGCTTCTTTATAATCTGAATTTGGCTTCTATATGTGTGTTGCCTTAGATTTTGGCACAAGGCACAGTAAAATATTTTCCTGTGTTATAATGAATGATATAGTTTCATTATTTCATTATAGAGTCATTACACAGAGTGAAATATTTTTAGCCTTTATTTCTTGAAATTTTGATGATTATGGTTTACAGATACTGAAATTGCAAAATTTTGTGGAAAGGTTCAAAAATAGAAAGTCACGGTGCCACACCCTAATCAGCTAATTACCTCAAAATATCTGCAAAGGTATCCTGAGCCTTTAAATGGTCTCTCAGTCTGGGTTAATGGCATACGTAATCATGGGACAGACTGTTGACCTGACTGATATCCAGAAAACAGTCTTGACACCCTCCAAAAGTAGGTTGAGCCACAAAATGGCATTGCTAAAGAAGCTGGTTGTTAAAGGTGGTTTATCCAAGCAAAGTCATAGAAAGTTGAGTTGAAGGAAAAGGTGAATTCTTGTCAAAATCTCGCATCTAGACAAGATTCCATTCCTCTAAGTTGTTTCTGTCATGGCTCTGCCAGGATGCACAGCTGTGCTCATCATGGGATGCACAGCCGCTCCCTGGGTTCAAAAGCCATAGCCTCAACTTCCCTAGTTGCTGGGTTGTTCCACACGCTTGCTCACACTCCCTTTGCTGTCTTCAGTGCTGAGCCTGTATGGGGGCTGTGTTTCCTGTTCTGTTTTCCTTCCCCTGCAGGGCCAGTGACAGGATTCCCTCTGTGCTCTGCGAGACCTTACAGCGATTTGTAAGGGCCCCTTCGAACCTCGGCGTTCTCCTGCTTGGCTTCACAGAACTAGCCTAGCTCCTCCTGAGTCCCCTGCCCTGACCATGGATGGCAGCGGTGTCCTGTGTGACCTGATCTCGTTGAGTTGAGTGGGTGTCATCAGTTCACCTGTTGCTGGACCATAAGTAAACTGGTTTTGAACTCTGTCTCTGTTTTGGTGCAGAGTCTTGTCTGCGTGCAGGGTTTTACTGCGTTTTGTAACAGTTTTATCTCTCATCCAAGAGGCTTCTTCAGTTCAAGCTCACCTCAACTTGAAAAAAAGCCACTTGGCTAAGTTGTGAAATGTCTTCAAGGGAAGAGAATAAGTTCCTACAAGACAACTTTGGCGAGAATTAATAGTGGCCTGGATGACTGAGATCCTCCACAGACACATAGGAAAAGGTGCAGTGGCAAAAGGGATAATTGCAGCCTCGAGAGAACTGTCAAGCCAAATACATTCAAGAAATTGGGGGGGGGGGGGGGGGGGACTTGGTTATGGTTGAGGT
>CAAKHD010007149.1:64220-124473 GCA_901007705.1 Fistularia tabacaria
CTTGGGGCACCCCTGTGCTGCACATCACAGCCTCAGAATCACAGCTGTCCACCCTGACATACTGTGGCCATCCTGTGAGGTAGTCCAGGATCCAGGCAGTGAAGTCGGCATTAAGTTGCACATTCAGCAGCTTGTCCTTGAGGGGGGGGGCAGACACTGTTGAAGGCACTGGAGAAGTCAAAGAAGGTGACTTTCACAGTGCTTCCCGCACCCTCCAGATGGGACAAGGCCCTATGTGGGAGGAACGTAAACCCTAAACTAACTCTTTTTTTTATTGTGTTTGGGCTTAACTCATCCCGGCAAGAAATATCCAGGGCTCGAGCTGCAGTGCGCACTTCTGTGCCAACTCAAAAACAGCAGTGAATATAAAAACATAGCGTTTTTTAGCCGGGGCAACCATAAAATAAGCCGAAAGCTGGTCGCTGGACACTGTAAATGATCACAGGTGGCCTTCCAGTGGGGCTGTTAACCAGAGGACTACAGAGACAGCCAATTATGGGGAGATCAAAAGCCAGGTGTCCCTGTCTCACCTACCCCTTCCTCCCTTTACTTGCAGAAACAAGGTGAGCGGTGGCATCATCTGTCTTTATCCTCTCCTTTTGACCTCCATCTTTCTCTGTTATGAATGAGTCATTGGTCCTCTGTGATAATTTCCATTCCAATTCATTCAATAAGTCAATATCATCTTACTTTGTTTTTCTTTATGGCCACGCAAAGTTTTTTCAATTTTATTTAGAGGCGATGAATATCACTCTTCTCTCCAGTACTTCCGTCACTGTAGCACAGCAGAACTTCCTGCTGCTACAAATCCATTGACATTATTAATTACCTGCTTGCAAATGCAATCACAAACATTCTCATTACTTGCGGACGGAGGTCTTGCTGCAGGACTTTGGTAGGGTCTAGGGGTCATGTATTACAATCCCCAAAACATTTTTTTTAAATGGGCATGACATTCAATGCTTGAGAACATGAAATGCAAAATTCTCTTTGATCATAATCATATTTAGTTTTAAGTGGGAATGACTTTTTAGAGTCAATTAAATGCGACTATAGACATACAATGATCTTTTTTTTTAATCTTAGATGTTCTGATTTGTCGCAGCAGGTAAGAGAATGTTAGTCAAGTTAATAATTCTATTGACAGGATGAGACACTTTTGAGTAACAGAGGCCGTTCCACCAGTGTATCTAAATGGGATGCAGTTGTTATCGTTCCAACCGATTGCACCTGCCTTATTCTTCCTCTTGTTAAAAAAAAAGAGGGTGTTTGATGCTGTTATCCCGCTTAAAAAAATCAATAATTCGAATTACTTGGTGCTAGATAAGTGCTAGATTATGACTTCAGGGGGCTTTCAAGCGTAATGTTGTGGTCCAAATGAGCCAACGAGCTGGCTCTTTGCTGTATTTTTTAACGTCTGATTGGCATTCGCACTGCCCTGTGTTAAACGAAATGATGTTTTCGTACTTTGGACACACCATCATACCGGTTATTCGGTGGTTGGATGGGGATTTCGTGAAAGTCTGATAATTAATCATCACTCATTTCAAAATTGATGACAAAGGCGGCATGTTGCTGATCGCTTTAGTCACATTCATTATTACATTTGTTACACAGAACGACCGCTCTCTTTGAAACCCATGGTGAAATTATATGTTTCCAACCCTATGTAAGGAACTGTCTGGCAATGATAATGTAAATTTTTGTTTCAGTGGCTTGCGGTCATTGTAAAAGATAAAAATAATAAAGGTAACAAAATAAATATTAAAACTGTCCATTGATCTGTGTCATAAATGTATTTTCTGTATAATTCCCATGATTTGTAACATTTTCTTAAGCAAAAATTGCAGAAATCACACATTTCAGGTTAAAATCCATGGCAGAAAGTGAAGGTGTGGCAGTGTTGATGCATATAACCTGGGTTGCATGTTACAAGCCCATCTGTGTTACTCATGTACCAATTTTGAAGCCAAAGTTAGCTTAATTAGGATCCATGCAGCTTTCACTCCCCACAGTGGTACAGCTGGTTAGTATGCTCTCAATGGTTCCCCGGTAGAAAATGTAAGCAGGTTTCACTTGCTTGAGTTTGTGAAGGACGTAGAGCCACTATTGTGCCTTCTTCGGCAGTGAAGTTAGTGTTGGTGGTTCCAGGAGAGGTCCTCACTGATCTACCCCCCCAGGAATTTGGTGCTGCTCAGTCACTCTACAGAAAAACCGTCGATGGTCAGTGGCAGTTGCTTGGTGTGGCCTCTCCGGAAGTCGACCACAACCTCTTTATTCTTGCTACCGTTCATGGAAGGTTGTCGTCCCTACACTACGTGGTTAGACGGTTGACCTCCTTCCTCTCGTGGGTCTTGTCTTCCTTGGTGATGAGACCCATCAGAGTTGTGTCCTATTACGTATACATATTCTTCTTCTTTTCCTTTCGGCTTTTCCCTTTCAGGGGTCACCACAGTGAATCAACCTTCTCCATCTAACCCTGTTCTCTGTATCCTCCTCTCTCACACCAACTACCTTCATATCTTCTCTCACTACATCCATAAACCTTCTCTTCGGTCTTCCTCTAGACCTCCTGCCTGGCAGCTCCCATTCCAGCATCCATCTGCCAATATATTCACTATCCCTCCACTGAACATGACCAAACCATCTCAGTCTTGCTTGTCTGACCTTCTCTCCAAAACATCTAACATGTGCTATCTCTCTTCTGGACTCCTTCCTGATCCTATCCATCCTCACCACTCCCAAAGAGAACCACAACATCTTCATCTATGCCACCTCCATCTCTGCCTCCTGTCTTTTCGTCATTGTCACTGTCTCCAAACCATACAGCATCACTGGTCTTGCCACTGTTTTGTAAACCTTTCCTTTAATTCTAGATGATATTCTTCTATCACATCGAACCCCTGACACTTTTCTCCAACTATTCCAACTTGCTTGAACCTGTTTCTTTATCTCTTTTCCACATTCTCCATTGCTCTGGACTGTTGACCCTGAATACTTTAAATCCTCCACCTTCTTGATCTCCACTCTCTGTGACAACATCATTCCACCTGGGTTCCTCTCATTTTCACACATATACCCTGTCATGCTGCAACTAACCTTCATTCCTCTCCTTTCCAGAGCATACCTCCACGTCTCAAGATTTTCCTCAACCTCTTCCCTGCTCGCACGACAGATCACAATGTCATCTGCAAACATCAAGGTCTCTATGGAGATTCCTATCTAACCTCATCTCTCAGCCTATACATCACCACTGCAAACAGGAAGGGGCTCAGAGCTGATCCCTGATGAAGTCCCACCTCCACCTTGAACTTCTCTTTTACACCTACAGCACACTTCACCACTGTCTCACAAGTAGCATACATGTCCTGCACCAGTCTAACAGACTTCTCTGCTACTCCAGACTTCCTCACACAAAACCAGAGTTCATCTCTTGGCACCCTGTCGTATGCTTTTTGTAGGTCTACAAAAGCGCAATGCAGCTCCCTCTGACCTTCTCTGTACTTCTCTATTAGCATTCTCAAAGCAAATACTGCAGCTGTAGTACTCTTTCTAGGCATGAAGCCATACTGCTGCTCATTAATACTGACTTCTACTCTCAGTCTAGTTTCCACTACTCTCTCCCATAATTTCACTGTATGGCTCATCAACTTTATCCCTCTAAAGTTACTGCAATTCTGCACATCCCCCTAATTCTTAAAAATGGGCACCATGACACTTCTTCTCCACACTTCAGGCATCTTCTCTCTCTCTGAATAATCTAGCTAGAAACTCTACCGCTGCCTCTCTGAGACACTTCCATACCTCCACAGGTATATCATCAGGGCCAACTGCCTTTCTATTCTACATCCTCTTCAGTGCCTTCCTCACTTCACTTTTACTAATCTCTGCTACATTGTGGTCTACAATAGTCCCCTCTTCTTCCTTTTTCTCTCTTTTACTTTACTCATTCATCAGCTCTTCAAAGTACTCTTTCCCATCATTGTTCTAGCATCGGTCAATACATTTCCCTCTCTATCCTTAATCACACGGACCTGCTGTACCTTCTGTCTCTATCTCTCTGTTTTGCCAACCTGTATAAATCATTCTCTCCCTCCTTACTGTCCAACCGAGCATACAAGTCATTGTATGCCCTTTGTTTCACCTTTGCTACCTCTATCTTTACCTCACGCTGCATCTTCCTGTACTCCTGTCTGTTCTCTTCAGTCCCCTCAGGGTCCCATTTCTTCTTTGCTAACTGCTTTCTCTGGATACACTCCTGCACTTCCTTGTTCCACCACCAGGTCTCCTTATCTGCTTTCCTTCCAGGCGACACACCAAGTACTCTCCTACCTGTCTCCCTGATCACATTAGCTGTAGTTGTCCAGTCATCTGGAAGCTCTCCCTGACCACCAAGTGCCTTTCTCATCTCCTCCCTGAAAACCATACAACACTCCTCCCCTTTCAGCTTCCCCCACTTTGTCCTCTGCTCTACCTTTTGTCCTCTTGATCTTCTTTGTCATCATCCTACAATCCACCATCCTATGTTGTCTGGCTATACTCTCACCTACCACTACTTTGCAGTCACTGATCTCTTTCAGATAACCTTGTCTACACAAGATGTAGTCTACCTGCGTGCTCCTACCTCCGCTCTTATAAGTTACCCTATGTTCCTGTCTTTTCTGGAAAAAAGTATTTATTACAGCCATTTCAATCCTATTTGCAGAGTCTATCTCCATTTGTCCCTCTATGTTCCTATCCTGGATACCAAACCTGCCCATTACTTCTTCATCACCTCTATTGCCTGCAACAACACGACCATTGAAGTCTGCCCCATTTACCACTCTCTAATTTCTGGGGATATTCTGTATCAGTTCATCTAACTCTAACTCTTCATCAAACTCTAACTCCAACTTTATTTATTTTCTTCATTTCTTTCCCCAAAGGTTCATGTCCTGCCTATATTACAACTATAGTTTTTCTCTGGCAATTTACAGTTTCTTTGATGATTGCAGCAAGAATGCAGGTCAGAAGGGCAACATAAATTGGGAGACTAAGTTTGAAACATTACAACAAGGAAGGTATTAATTGTCGTGCAACAACAAATTTACAATGAATCTTCTTTTCTTTTTAAGCGTGCAAAATGAAGTAGAAAGAAAAATTTAAATAGTGAAGGGAAAAAACATAAAAAAACAACAAACCAATCTTCCAGTTTAAAACTACAACAAATTGCTTTTGGAAAAATGAAGAAAGAAAAAATTAACTAGAACATAGACAAAATAACAAGGACATGTCTACTACCTGATAATGGAAATATAAAGACAGCAGGAATACAAGTATTAACACTGACATAAATTTGCTGCTGTCATGAGCCAATCCTGCAAGTATTAAACATAAGGGGCATTGGTAATCTTGAAGATTTGCAAAAAAAAGGAATAATTTGTTCAGAAGTGGTTTTGAGAAGGCTGAAACCTTGTTGACGGCTGACTCGAGTTTAGTTGTCAAGACTTCCTGTATGAAAAAAAAGGTTTTGGGGGCTTGGGTCCTTATTTTTTTAGGACATAAGGTATGAGGTAAAACAGATGACAGATTTTCATGGCAGAAAAACCATCTGCATGAGGAGCCAGAACGTGGAGCTACAAGTTCCAAACTGACCTTAAAAAAGGGCGAATTGTTGAGCAACGTCAAATTTTCTGAAAGCAAAGAAAACAATGCAGAGAAGGGCACATTAGCTGCTTTTTCACACTGGAAGCTGACCTTGACTGAAAGGGTAGTGGAATTTCCCTCTTGTCTTCATGAGTAGCTCAGGGAGATTTGAGAATAACATATGACCACTCGTCTCTTGCATGAATTTGAGCAGTTGTAGATTGTCTAGTAAAAAATGAGTATTCTGAGATTTTGCAGGAAGGACACATTTCCCCTGCTGGGACTCTGAATGAAATGAGTACTTTCCTTGCTTTGGGCTAGAACTGTGGGATTACATCCTCCAGGGATTCCTCAGATGGATTGGCTGAGAGGTAGAGGTTGTGGAATGCCAGAAATAAAATTTTATTTGTATAACTCATCATGACAAAGACAGTACTATGTGTTCTGAGCTCAGTCTGAGCTGTAATCATTGTTTAGTTATCAAGTTCCAGTAAGTGAAAGATTTGAGATGTCAATCATCTTCTCTTTGTTCTCCCTCTGGACCTCCTGCCTGGCAGCTCCAATTCCAGCATCCATCTACCAATATAGTCCCTATCCCTCCTCTGTAACATGACTGCATCATCTCAGTTTGACTTCTCTGACCTTCTCTCCAAAATATCTAACATGTGCTGTCCCTCTGATGGTCTCATTTCTGATCCAATCCATCCTCGTCACTCCCAAAAAGAACCTGAACATCTCCATTTCTGTGACCTCCATCTCTGCCTCCTGTCTTTTTGTCATTGTCACTGTCTCCAAACCAAACAGCATCAATGGTCTCACTACTGTCTCGTACACCTTTCCTTTCATTCTGGCTGATAGTCTTCTATCACATAGTACCCCTGACACTTTTCTCCAACTATTCCAACTTGCTTGAACCTGTTTCTTTCTTTTTTTCTCTTTTTTTTCCACACTCTCCCTTGCTCTGGACTGCTGAGCCTAAGTACTCGAAATCCTCCAATATCTTGCCGCATCTAAACTTAATTCCTTTCCTATCCATAGCATATCTCCACCTCTCACCTCACCACTGTCTCACAGCTAGTTTACATGTCCTGCATCAGTCTAACATACTTCTCTGCCACTCCAGACTTCCTCATACAATACAAGAGTTCCTCTCTCGGCAGCCCGTTGCATGCCTTTTCTAGGTCTACAAAAGTGCAATGCAGCTCCCTCCGATCTTCTCTGTACTTCTCTATTAGCATTCTCAAAGCAGATACTGTATCTGTGGTACTCTTTCTAGACATGAAGCCATACTGCTGCTCTCAAATGCTGACTTCTGCTCTCAGTCTTGATTCCATTACTCTTTCCATTAACTTCACTGTATTGCTCATCAACTTTATTCCTTTATAGTTTACCACAATTATGCACCCCCCCCTTATTCTTATAGATGGGCACCCTCACACTGCCTCTCCATTTCTCAGACATCTTCTCACTCTCGAAGATCCTGTTGAATAATCTAGCCAGAAACCGTACCGTGACCTCTCCTAGACACTTCCATTTCTCCACAGGTATATCTTCAATAACCAAATGCTTTCCACTCCTCATCCTCTTCAGTGCCTTCCTCACTTCACTTTTACTAATGTAGTGTTCAAACCTCATGTATTGTGTAGACATAGAAAGCCTGAAATTCAATTTAAAGCACTGCTGATAAAAAAAAAAAAAAAAATTGAAAAAAAAGCCTATTTAATTAAAAAGTAAGGATAAGGAGGGTCAGAAAAGAGGTGTATCAATTAAATTAAGTCACAAATTTTAGCAGTTGCTGTTTTTTTTTAGATGAAAAATTTTTATTGCTTCTTACATTTAGGCGGAACCATGTCTTGGGAAAATTTTGATAAAAATTTACAATGAATTTGTAAAGTAACACATTACAAAGTCAATATTCACACAGTTGATAAGTACATACCTCAGTAATATACCTAAAGAGATAATTAGAAAAGTTTCATTTTCTGAAAATGTATAAGAATGAAAATGTCTAGAATAAACTACATCCTTTACAACTGATAATCCACAACTTCAACTTAAAGTTTAAAAAGGAAATCATTGTCTCTTGTTTGATACTTACTAACATTAAACATTAATGTAAGATTGTTCCTTGAAATGACAGGGATGGAAACATGCCTGTCACCTCAAAATATATCATATGCAATCCGTTAATTGGAAATGTGTGGAGTAAAGTGTCAAAGCACTCTTTGTCAAATCAAACACTGTGGGACGTGCACAATGGAGGTTTATTCATTTATTAATCAATTTATTTATTTTCAGTGGTGAAGCGATAATTTACCAACATTTGATAAGGCTTTAAACAGTCTTATTTATTTATTTTGTTTCATTAGTTATCTTTCATTTTTAGCAATTTATTTTGTAGTCACAAATTAATTTGTTAATTTGTTATTTTATTGTTTTTTTTTCAAGACTCAGTGCTCTGCAAAGAGCTGTCTTATGGTGTTTACTTTGATGATGACAGCTTGTGTTTCTGCAGTTTGATCTACATATTAAGAGATCAGTTACTTTCGCTTAGAAATGCAAAGAAAATGCATTTTTCTTCGAGCCCCAAGGAGCATCTGCAGGCTTTCTCAAGGGCAGCACTCAGCTCAAACAACCTTCACCACCATTTGTTGTGACTCCTAAATGCACATAAGCTTAAGAGCTATGCTCATATTAACATCTGTTGTTGACCCTCTTCCTGTATTCCAACGCCCACAAGTTGGGGTCACACATTAACCTTGTGCAGCTGTAAAAATGCATAATGGCTGTTGTCACAGCTTATTCAAGGGCTCGTTTCAGAATGTGAATAACAACTTCTTACAATCACCTTTCAATACTTGATAAGTAGAGGAGAGACAAAAACAAAAAGAAACAATTGCGGTCGCTGGCAGTCAGCAGTGATTAGAGACTTTCAGACTTCAACAACTTTTCTGTTCACACAAACCCATTTGATTCCATGTTCATTCCAAGTGTGATGGTGCCCATCTTTAAGAATATGGGGAATGTGCAGAATTGTGGTAACTAGAAAGGGATAAAGTTGATGAACCATACAAAGAAGTTTTGGGAAGGGGTAGTGGAAAGAGTACTACAGATGCAGTATTTGCTTTGAGAATACAAATAGAGAAGTACAGAGGGAGCTACATTGCGCTTTTGTAAACCTAGAAAAAACATTAGACAGGGTGCCGAGAGAGGAACTCTGGTACTGTATGAGGAAGTCTGGAGTGGCAGAGAAGAATGAGGGACAGGTACTGGAGATTAAGAGGTTGGAGGATTTCAAATATTCAGGGTCAACAGTCCAGAGCAGTCAGGAGAGTGTGGAAAAGAGCTAAAGAAACAGGTTCAAGAAGGTTGGAATGGGTGGAGAAAAGTTTCAGGGGTACTATGTGATAGAAGAATATCAGCTAGAATGGAATGGGTGGAGAAAAGTTTCAGGGGCACTATGTGATAGAAGAATATCAGCTAGAATGGAATGGGTGGAGAAAAGTTTCAGGGGTACTATGTGATAGAAGAATATCAGCTAGAATGACAGTAATGGTGTTCAAGACAGTGGTGAGACCAGTGATGCTGTATGGTTTGGAGACAGTGACAATGACGAAGATGTTGTGGTTCTCTTGCTGAAGGGAAAAGAAAAAAAATGCTATTGATTGTCTTACATGCTGGTATCCAAGAATACTAAGCCCAAGCCCTCTTCCAACTGTATGAGCCTGAACCTGCGGTCATAGAACCTGGGCCAGTTCTACCACTGAACTGTGTTGTCGGAGCAGTGACTTGGCAAATGGAATCTTAGGTGAAGCAGGGCAATGGTCGTCGAGGAGCGATAAGAGCATTTGTTTTTACCTCACAACAGTTTTGGTGGCCCTCCATTGAGTGGGGAAGTTCTGGAGTACGCGGGGACTTGCTCCATTTGTGTCTGCAGCAGGGCATCATTTAGATCACAGGTGGGGTTACTGCAGTCACTCACAAATCCCCTATCCCTTTTGGGTGGACATATCTGTGGACTTGGTCACAGGTCTCCCAAGCTCTGAAGATAACAGTACTTTGCTCACAGTGGTGGATATGTTCTCTAAAATTACCCATTTCAATGCTATGTCAAAACTGCCATCTGACAAGGAAATGGCTGAAATTATGATGTATGTATTTCATATCCATTGTTTTCCCAAAATGTTTGGGATCAGGGTCATTGTGTCATTCTTGTCTCCTCCCGGAAAAGTGTCTCCACAGTTTCTTAAGTCCATTTCCTGTGTCATCGCCCCCCCCGTCCTTGAGAATCCACCCTACCTCCAATTTTAGCTGGGTGAAGGCTTTTTAAGGAGAGTCCTACGGTTTTCTAAGCCATAACGGTGAACAATTTATTTTTCAAAATCATACACTAGTTTTGTCTCAGTCTTCACATCTTAAAAAATCCACACTTTTACCCCAAGGCACATTTCGGCAACCATTCCTTCATATTTATAAGCTGTTATTATTTATTTTTTTAAAATAGTCTCAGTTGGGGACATGAAACTGTGATGTGAAGTCGCTTTTGCTGCAGGCCATGATAATATCTGACTTTAGGAGCGGGTGGATACAGGCTATACATATGATGTGGCTTACGTACAAATTGCAGGTCTGCTGTGATGTTAACGATATGAGCTCATCTCATTTCATGAGATGTTAATACCTGTGTTGACTATCCCACATGCATGCACACACACACACACATACATACACAGACCCAAAACAAAGTGTACAATACTGAAATTAGAATGATCAAGGCCATCTCATTCAGCAGCATGAACAGAAACATCTTTTCCAGTGTTTCAATCTTTCTAAATTCAATGCATGAATTCTCTGTCTGAAGGTAAGAGCGAGACCTTTTCCATTTTCAGAGCACAAGTCATTCTTGTGCTTTTCAAAGTCACTCTCAGAAAGGACTCAAGCTGGCACATCTGGAATTTTGATTTCCTCTGCCCTTCCTAAAAATGTATGCCTGCACTCAAATTTGTTGTCACTCCACAGATTTCCTACAGAGCTTCACTTTCAGGCTGTCTCAGCGCTCAGGGGATGGCCATTCTTGTATTTCTGCTCCCCCCACTTCCCTTTACATTTTTTTTTTTTTTGTGTGTAACAACTCTATATCATTTACCATTCAATTAAATGCTGGCTAATGGGTAAATCAAATGAAAATGTATTTGCTATGGATGTACAGCATCTTGTGCATGCTGTGATATGTGCCTCTTTTGTGACTATTTAGAAAATAGGCAGTCTTTGCAGTGGTCTCTGATATCAATATATATTTTTTTTAATTTAATGAATGGATTCAAATTTTATGCACACTGGATCCAAAATAAACACTTTACAGAATGTTGCCAAACCACCATTTTTGAATGCAATTTAGAGGTAAACTTCACCCCTTATCATCAGCTTAGTTTGTCAGACGCTGGCTTCTCTCTAACAATGGTTTTCATTTCTGCGTTTATGTTTGGGGCTGAAACTTCTCAACACACTCTATCAAGCTTGAACTGAAAATGTTCTTGCTTAAAAATGTCTGGATTTTAAGCCAGACATACTCTGCAAAACTGCGATGCTGCGATTTTCCCAGGGCTGCTTTGTGGACAAAGGGAAGGCATTTGGCAATGCTCTGTGAATAAGGGATTAACAACTGGCTAACTTGCTCCTGCCCACTCACCATTGGTAAGAAGCGCAGGCAGAGGCGCAGGCAGAATAACAAAAAACATCAAGCAATGGACACCAGACAGTATTGACTGGCTTCAGGGGTTCTCTGAATCCGTGAACTGGAATAGCCTTATATCATTGTCTCGGGTGAGCAGCTGACACGATCGCTTCCTACATCTCCTTCTGTGTGGACACAGAAAAAGTCATGTTAAAAAAGTCACCATATTTGCAAATATCAAACAGTGGATGTTTTAAGAGCTAAAATAGATGTTAAATAAGAAAAAATAAATCTTCTTCACTGGCCCTAAAGCTGAGAAGAAATTAATAAGGCCAAACATGCCATAAAGTTGGCCAAGCTCAAATATTAGAAGTAGGTGGAATAAACCCTTGCACAAAGGTATCTTATCTTATCTTATCTTATCTTATCTTATCTTATCTTATCTTATCTTATCTTATCTTATCTTATCTTATCTTATCTTATCTTATCTTATCTTATCTTATCTTATCTTATCTTACCTTACCTTACCTTAACTTAACTTAACTTAACTTAACTTAACTTAACTTAACTTAACTTAACTTAACTTAACTTAACTTAACTTAACTTAACTTAACTTAACTTAACTTAACTTAACTCATTTCAGGGAGCAACTCAACATCACTCCCAGACGACCACAACTCCTTCTTCACACGGTTTGAAATTGAAAACAGCAGAGGTCCTGAATGACATCACGCCTGTGGCTCTTACCTCTCTGGTGATAAAGGCCTTCGAGAGAATTGTCAAGGCACACATCACCAGATGAACTGAACCCCGGTCCTCTACAATTAGCTTACGAGGTACACAGAGGGGTGGATGATACTAAAATCTTCATTACTGAATCAATCCATAGACACCTGAAAACCCCTCATGACACAGTCAGGCTACTGTTTGCTGACTTCTCCTCAGCTTTCAACAACCTGCAACCAAACACACTGGCCAAGAAGCTGATAACTCATTTCCAACATTTCCAACCCATTTCTCACCAACAGATTGCAGAGGGTAGTGGTGAACAGCTTTTTTGGGGGGCCTGCCACAATACATATTATGAAAATAGTTTTCCCTCCCATCCATTTTCCGGTTCTTATCTGGGGTTGGGTCATGACAGAAGAATTTAATCTAGAATGAAAGGAAAGGTTTACAAAACAGTGGTGAGACCAGCAATGCTGTATAGTTTGGAGACAGTGGCACTGAACAAAAGACAGGAGGCAGAGCTGGAGGTAGCAGAAAGATGAGTGCTCCTGCTCTGTGAATAAGGGGTAACAGACTCCCTTATGCAAAGTCGTTTGGTGCCTCTGAGAGCTTGGTCCGCTTTGTTGGCAGTTAGACAGATGAGTTTTCTGGACGAATTGGCCAGAGAGGTGTGAACCCGGGCCTCTGTGCTTAGGCTCCTGGTCCCATGACCCAACCCCAGATCTTCTTCTTCTTTTCCTTTCGGCTTTTCCCTTTCAGGGGTCGCCACAGCGAATCAACCTCCTCCATCTAACCCTATTTTCTGTATCCTCCTCTCTCACACCAACTACCTTCATATCTTCTCTCACTACGTCCATAAATCTTCTCTTCTGTCTTCCTCTAGACCTCCTGCCTGGCATCTCCCATTCCAGCATCCGTCTACCAATATAGTCCCTATCCCTCCTCTGTACATGGCCGAACCATCTCAGTCTGGCTTCTCTGACCTTCTCTCCAAAACATCTAACGTGCTTTCCCTCTGATGGACTCATTTCTGATCCTATCCATCCTCTTCACTCCTAAAGAGAACCTCAACAGCCTTCATCTATGCCACCTCCACCTCTGCCTCCTGTCTTTTCGTCATTGTCACTGTCTCCAAACCATACAGCATCACTGGTCTCACTACTGTCTTGAACACCGTTACTGTCATTCCAGCTGATATTCTTCTATCACATAGTAACCCCTGAAACTTTTCTCCACCCATTCCAACCTTCTTGAACCTGTTTCTTTAGCTCCTTTCTACACTCTCCTGACTGCTCTGGACTGTTGATCCTGAATACTTGAAATCCTCCAACCTCTTAATCACCAGTCCCTGTAGCTTCACCGTTCCCAACCAGGCTCATCTTTTTCTCTATTCCTACTGCTGCCTCTCCGAGATACTACCATACCTCCACAGGTATATCATCAGGACCAACTGCTTTTCAACTCTTCATCCTCTTCAATGCCTTCCTCCCCTCAATTTTACTAATATCTGCTACTTTGTGGTCCATAATAGTCACCTCTTCTACCATTCCCTGCCTTTCACTTTCTTCATTCATCAGCTCTTCAAAGTACTCTTTCAACCTTCCCATCACTCTTCCAGCATCCGCAAATAAATTTCCCTCTATCCTTTATCAACAGTATTTGCTGTACATCCTTTCCATCTCTGTTTCTCTGTTTTGCCAACATATATATATCATTCTCTCCCTCCTTACTGTCCAACTGAGCACACAAGTCATTGTATGCCCTTTGTTTTGACTTTCTACCTTTATCTTTACTATACGCTGCATCTCCCTGCATTCCTGTCTATTGTCTTCATTTATATATATATATATATATATATATATATATATATATATATATACTCCTGCACTTCTTCATTTCACCAAGTCTCCTCATCCACTTTTCCTCCGGACAACACACCAAGTACTCGTGTACCTGTCTCCCTGATCACATTAGCTGTAGTTGTTCGGCCATCTGGAAGCTCTCCCTGTGCTCTGCCTTTGTTCGGTGGCTTAGTGCTTAGTGCTTCAGCCTCACAGTACAAAGGACTCTGGTTCAATTCTGAAAAGGGGACCTTTCTGTTAGAGTTTGGCTGTTCTCACTGTAGGGTTTCCTCCCACAGTCCAAAAAACGTGCAGCAGGTTAAGTGGAAAAAATTGGGAAAATTGCTCCGAATGATTTAGTGCATGGTTGTCTGTTTATATATGTGGCCCTGCGATTGACTAGCAACCAATTCAGGGTGTACCCCACCTCTCACAGCTGACACCTGGAATAGGCTTCAGCATCCCCCATGACCCTGAGTGCAGGATAAGCGGTAGACGATGGATGGATTAAACGGTAAACCCCCCGTGGTTTAAAAAACTACGATTCCCCCAAAAATCCAGTCTATCTCTGAGAATCTTTCCTGTCTTCCTGTGCCTCAGTAAAGTCTTTGAACACTTTCTCTATGGAGCAGGGTCATCGTCGTTGTGTCCATAGACCAGCCATTACAGCATAATCTTGCCCGACATGGATCCACCAATACCTCTTCTTCCACGGAACCAATTCAAGAGACTAACATGCTCAGACACCACGAGCTACGCTTGGAAAAGACTGCTTTTCAAGTCGGATTAGCTGCGGCTATGCAGCAGCTGATGTCTGCTTGAAAACCTACTGTTTCGGTTCCCACACCGGGGTCGCCCACTTTGGTTCAGCCACAGTTCAGGTTTGTCTCGGAGCCTTGAGTCGCACTTCAGTGGTTCGGGGGGAATCCTGAGCTCTGCAGGCCATTCCTGACTACCTGCTCCTTGATCTTCAGCCTGCAACCGCTCACGTTTGCAACAGAGGACGCCAGGGTTTCCTATTTTATCAGCACTCTAACAGGCAAAGCACTCATCTGGGGAACCTCTAAGTGGGAGAGGCTAATTCCTGCATGTGAATCATTTCAGGCCTTCTCTGAGGAGCTATGTTTTTGGGATGGGAGCATCAGGCCCCTATGTCACCCTTGATCATCTCTCTCTGTTTAAGCAGAGTCAGTCAGTGGCCGACTAATCAATAGATTTACAGACCAAGGCCTGCTGGAGCAGCTTTGACACTGCAGTTCAGTTTTGCAGTTCTTAATGCCCTGGAGCCATTTTATTTTCTGCTACCCAGTAAAAAGCTAGGCTCACCAGTATGCAAGGAAGTCCGGGTGAGCTGCATGACTCTTTTTTTTTTTTTTTTTTCAGGTGGCGTGTGGAGACGGCAGGCTGTTGCAGCAGCTCCAGCACTTTTTTACCCCTCTTTCTTCTTATGTATTTATTTTGCTTTTGGTTCTACTGCCACACTGTACAAACTTGGAGTGATTCCGGACAATACTTCTTGCCCTCTGCATGATGAACTATGGCTGATGGGCAGCTCATTCAGCTAGCGGATCATCCCACCCCAGGAGCAGAACCGGATGCTGTGTCCCATGCTATCTCTGCTTTTTAAAACTTAATTCTCAAAACCTGTAGTTTGTTCTAGTTACAACCTTAATTAGTATATATAAGTTCCAAGTTAGCTGTATAGAATACTTAATATCAGCCTTTTCATTTTTTTTAAGGCCTTTTTAGCGTTTTCACCAGTAGTTGGTAATTTCAATTTTCCAAGGGCAATATAGGTTGCAAAAATCGATAACGCTGCCTGCAGTGGTAAGGGGTAAGGGATGGTAGTTAAGGAATGATCCATTATCAGTGATTATACAGTTTATACATTGACTTTATAGTACAATTTAATATACCCAACAGTCTCACATCATGGAGTAGCAGTTCAACAATGCACAACTGCATGTTGGTTCTTATTGATCAAAGCATGTGAGGATTACAATGGAACCATAGACCTCCTACTCCTTATGGAAGTCTGTGATGCGTAATCTCCAGCTAATAGACAGAAACAGCATTGTGTGGGGCCAGATAATTTGCATGGAAGAAGGGGAGACGGGACGGCCAAATCTCCATTTTGCAACACTCTAAAAATGTTCTAATTACCAATTCTACGAATAGAAATAAACAATTTTAACAATGATCAAAATATATATTTTTTAATTAAATTAACCAGGAAAAATGAGTAAAGGTCCAGAGGATCTTTGAAACAAGACAAATTCAAGACGGGACTTCAGTTTTGTTTTCTCACTAATATTTATTTAGTTTGTTGTATTTGTTTTCACTTTTAGCATAGCAAACTCTAGGTTTTTTTATTTTTAGTGACGACGAGGTGGTTGTATTGGTCAGCCTTTTATTTTGAAACAAGCAAACACAGGACAGTAGTCAAAGCCCAGTAAACTAGCCCACCAGTCGGCCCATTAAACCCATTAAATCAGCCCACTATGTCAGCGGCCCTACACATTACTTCATGTTTTGACCACAACAATATCCATCCATCCATCCATCCATCCATCTTTGACCACTTATCCGTGGTCGGATTGCGGGGGCACCAGGCGGAGCAGGGAGGCCCAGACTTCCCTCTCCCCAGCCACATGGTCCAGCTCTTCTGGGGGGACCCAGGCCAGCCTAGAGACATAGTCTCTCCAGCGTGTCCTGGGTCTTCCCCGTGGCCTCCTCCATGATGGATATACCCGGAACCTCCCCGGGGAGGTGTCCAGGAGGCATCCTGACCAGATGCCCGAGCCAACTCATCTGACTCCTTTCTATGCAGAGGAGCAGTGACTCCATTTCGAGTTTCTCCCGGATGGCCGAACTTCTCACCTTATCTCTAAGGGAGAACCCAGTCACCCAGCCGGAGAAATTCATTTCGGCCACTTGTATCCACAATCTCGTCCAGGTGATTGGGGACCTCCTTGCCACATCACTAACTATACATTTGACAACATGATTACAATATAACAGGGGTATAACCCTTACTACATGAACATCGCCTCATTTACATATCTCACCTCGTGGCCAATCACATCCTGATGGGGCGGTAGAAATATCAGACAAACTTGGAAATGGCTTTTTTTCCGTTTAAACCACGAGTCCTGGTTGGCATTTAAAAGCAAATGACACTTTGAATTACCATTGCCATTGCTTTGTTACATGACTATTATCACCATTATTTCTCTATCATGTCTTCCCCTTCTGCCAGAAGTCTCAATACGTCACAGTAATATTCTACCAATGCGGCTCTACGAACAAAAAACTGCGAGCTGTGTCCCCAAAACTTCTCAATTCACCTTCTGAGTCCTTAAGTGATTAGCCAAGACTTCCTGCTTAATTATTTTCTTTGAGGTTTTATGTTAATCCTGACAATTCACAATATAATAATGTGCACAGATAAAAATAAAGATTTTCACTTGTTTGGCCAGTGACCCACAACCTGCTGCGTGCTAAGGGTTAACAATAAGATCTGTGTACCAGCTGCTTGACAACACCTTATGTGTTGTGATGTTCAGTTCTTCAATTTGCTGCTTGTAGTAAGGAAATACCCATGTGCACACACCCACTCATTGCCGGAGCTACTGGATGAAGGGGGGGCACTGACCAGAAAAAGGTTTTTTAATCGCTTTGGCAGTGTTAAAGTGGGAAGCCTAGATGCAACTGGGTGAGCAGCAAGTATAATTTTTAGGGCTTCTGTCGCTTCACGGTGCCTCATTGAACAAAATAAACACACACACACACGCACAAAAAGAAAAAAACAGACCACTTTGATTTATCTTGCAATAGTTGCCTATTCCCACGTTGTTTAATACTGATTCCATATAGGAGAACTGCTGTTTTAGCTGTCCCCTAATGCCACGAGAAAAAACAATAAATGTGGAATTTTGAGATTATGAACAGTTTGTATTGGTGAGCTTTTACAAGGCAGACCCCCTTGTACCTCCAGAGTGGTAAAACTGAAAGTTTGGTAAAGATCAACTATTGGTATGTAATTAAACATGTAGGTAGCTTTGGGTAGATATTGAACCTGCTGTATGAAGGGATCCTGTGAAGTTTGAAACCCATGCCTCCATGGAATTGATCTGTATTGATGTTATTGCTAAGGTGAATGTGCCTGGTGTATAAAAAAAAATGTTTCTAAACCTATATTGAGCCACAGGGTATGTTTTATAGAAAACCACCATCCAAAAATGTTACAAAATTACATTCATTAGCCTGATACAATACATACAATGGCAATTTAGACTTTCAATTTATTTATACTCATTCGGTTTGAAAACTGGGCCTGTTTATATCAACACAATACTGATGTCCTGGCAGGAATTGATGAGTGAAATCCTTGAATCATTTCTCTCTGTTTTTAGTCTTTAAACCAATCATGCATGAAAAGCTCGGCTCACATAGAAGCAATGGAAATATTCTTCTCGTCTCTACAAATTATGTCCCTACATAATAACAGTAACAATAGCAGTATCAGTGTGGTGTGTGGACAAGGAAATGATGGCGGAGTCTTGGAGGAGTTTTTAACTTTAATCCAAACAGACCAACCAAAATAATTAACACACAGAATATAAGTGAACGCCCGTATATATACAGTTTAACCATGCCCCCCCGCTCTTAGTCACTCGTTAAGAGGCCATGCCCATTAGTGTCCACTACATCGGTAACATTTGGGTTTTTCTGCTTCACTTTGCAAACAGAAGCCTTTGGCTTGCCCAACCATTGCTACTACTCCAACGGTGCAGACACTTATGAAGCTTTCCCACTCGAGTCCTCATTGAAGATATTCTGAAGTAACCCAAAAAAAGTCCTCAACTGATTTGTTTTTGTTTTGTTTTTTTCCCAGGAAAGATTTTTAAAATAGGAAGTTATCTCAGATAGCCTCTCCATCCAACAAAATGCACATTGGCCAAGAGTTGACCATATCCATGATGATCTTTTGTAAAAAAACACATTGATAGCTGCAGACACGTCATCAATATGTTTGGCAATTGTGTAATCTAAGATTGCCGAGCCCGGTCGCCAATTAGGCAATATAGCCGATTGCTTTTGGTGTAAGGGTATTTATATTGTATTTATTTTTTTTTTTTTGTATTTGTATTTTGTCTGTTGTATTAATTTTTAATTTTTTATGCATTTAAATTGGATTAAACTTTCTCATATAAATTAAAGACAATGGTAAAAAGAATGCTATTCAATTTATTTTGCAAGCATATGTAAATCACTGAAAGTGGGGAGTGTGATATAATATCTCACCTAGGGCGCCACATTGACTCCCACAGAGTGGGATGTAATTAAACATGTAGGTAGATGGCTTTAATGGACAGTCACTGACGAAGCATGAAGAGTGTAGACTGAGCTTATGCTGTCCCTGCTTTGATGGATTTGCCCCTGGGCTTCAATACGGTCTCTTTTTCCTGCCAAAACTAGACATATGGCTTGGTTCGCTGCCCCCTAACAGATGCAGGTTGAGGTTTGGTTGCCGTACGCAAAGGTGTCAATCCAGGGGCTCCTGGCAGAAAATGGGTTGTCACCCATGTAGGCAAATGATAAAATACATTTATTTTGACCATAATTTATTTGAAGATGTAATCATGGAGAAAATTAGATTTCCTGGTGTGGTGAATAACAGCCTTATTGCTCGCTTTGTCTATGGCCTGTCATACGATGGTTGGATTGCTTTGGTCAGAATAAAAATCTCCTAAGAGTTCACCAAAACCAAATATTATCTGTGTCAAACTCATGCATAGACACCACCTGAAGGAATACAGACGATTTCTAATGTATTTTGCTTGATCAGCCAGCAGGTCGAGGTGTCGATCCTCATTACCGACACAGGTGACTGCTGTCCACATATTCTGCCATCAGCATTTCTGCTGTGCTAGAAATCACTTCCACTCCCTGGAGACAATAAAGACATGAAATGGTACTTCAACGACATCAACGTTTATTATCCGATTCTAACAGAATGAAGCACAATCTGTCTCATAAATCAATTGGTTATTTCTGTCATGTTAAAACAGCGATACATTGCTAAGTTTTGGTAGCATTTTCATTGAAAGAGCTGTGCAGCATTGCTTTTTTTTACTGCTCAGGGCAGACTCGTTTCAAAAGCTTTCACTGCCTCAGAGGTAAGAACAATGCAGAGGTACAGCGGGGCACCGGTAATTCATTAATCATTGACACTTACCAGAATTTGAGAATTAAATACCTTTCAGCGCATTACCTGTGATCAAACCAGTTTTCAACCTCTTTCTCAGCGCCGTCTGCAAGTGTCAAACAGTTGCAGAGTTGTCTTTGCACATCATGCCTCTGGTGCACTGCTACAGACCATAAGGTTTTTCAGTCACACTATGAAAATTAAAGGCAGATAACTGCCCAATGTCACATTTATGGTCACAGTCACAGTTTACATTCTTGGTTTTGCCATTTGCTTGACACATGACAAATTGGTAGTGCTCCCCATACACGGGGGTAATATGCAAGTGTACAATGAAACATTGCATTGCCTGGGAAACTTGAACTGAGACAGAATTCAAGAAATTCCCTAATATCTTGCCACAATAAAAGACACAAATATTGGTCTTTGTTGTTAAAGGTCAGAAACGAAAGTCCAACAGGGTTTCAATGTGAATTAGATGCAGGCCAACAGAGGTAGCAGTGATATATTCAAAGTAAAGTTTACCCTTAGTGTCTTTCAATTCAGGGTTTTTATTCCAAAGAGCCATTACTGTTAAGCACCAAAGCTGCAATGTGTTGTATCAAGCATAAAGGCTATTGGCTCCACAAGTTATAGTCATTAATGATTTGGATCCCCATTTGATTTTTTTTTTTTTTTAAACTTGGAGAGTATACTCAGTCCAATGGATTTTCAAAATTTTTAAATAACAGGGCATGAGGCAAACTGATTATTTTTCCATTGAGAATACTTAAAATTTGGGATAATGTAAAGCTCTTGTAGCCTGTAGGCAGCACAATAGCTTCCCCAATATATGGTAGACAAGGATGTATAGCATGCAGTAAATTTTCATAACGTTCAAGTGGGAGGTGGCTCAGGGGGCCGGAGCGATCATCCTTGGAACCAAATGTTCCTCGTTCAACTCCCACGCTATTCCTAGCCTGTCAAATTGTCAGTCTTTAGAATGTATGATAGTACTGAGATAGCATTGGTAAAAGTTATAAATGACCTTTTACTAGTATCAGATAAGGGACTTATGTACTGATCCTTTGAGATCTCAGTGCAGTATTCAATATCATTAAGTATCACATTTAATTAAAAAGCCTGGAATTTTTTGGTTGGCACTAGAGAAGCTGGACTGGCCTGGATTAGGTCCTATCTATCTGAGAGATCTCTATTTGATTTGTACACATAAGCAAGATGTCCTCTTGTCTGAATGGACCAAACCTAAGGTTTTCTGTGGTTGGACCAATATTTTTTTTTACCCTATTTTTTGCTTGTGTAGTGGATATTGGGTGGATGTGCTTTTAAGCCACAGCGCCAGTCTGCTGTCGTGTTTGTTTTTCACAGTCATGTATAACTGAAAGGTGCCAATTGACAGGACCTGAGTTTCTTTAGAGGCACAGCACCTACTATTCTCAGGGAAGTGGCAGATTGTCCCTTGAGAGTCCAAGCCCGTAGGGATCTGCACTTCAGGCAAAAGTGGTAGTTTGCGTGGAGTCTCGTCTGAGTCATGGACTATGTGGCCCTTCATCGCTGTGAGCTTGACCGACGTCAGAGAGCCCGGAAAGACTGCTGCTGTGGTTTTCCTTATCAGCTCGTCGTGTGTTCTGGTATGTAGCCGCCTTTCCCTACTCAAGGTTGTGCATTGACTCTGCAGGAGTATCTGACAAGCTATTATTTCCTATCCTCGCTAGACATTGTGGTGGTTTTTCATTGCGCATTCTCCCTTCTGCCGGTGGAGATTCTGTGCATCACAGTTTGTGGTATGTTGCCATCCTTCCTACCTTTGTGCCAGACTACTCAGCAATGTTTTTTCTCATGTGTTTCTGGTTTCCTCTGTTTGCCCAGGTAGTCTGCTGACCCCCAATACGTGCGGCTGTCTGCGGCTGGGAACTTGCTGTTTTGTTCACCGAAAGTTTTTGTAAAGACAATATATCCATGAGCTGGGGACGCTAGCAGGGAGGCCCAACACCTGGTGGCATGGTATCTGCGTGCCCGACTCATCTCCATAGTAGTTGTACATTACGTGGGTATACTGTGAGTTGTGTGTGTGTACATGTGTAGGTCACGTGTGGTCTTCTCTTGACCCTCCGCCTGGCCACCTCACTGTGGTTGGCCCCACTCCTACAATCTGTGTGATGGTCCATCTACATCTAAGTCTTCCCCAGCTAGTGTTTTCAGCTATTGCCATTTAAAGCATCCATCCATCTGTCATCTGCTGCTTATCCTGAACTCAGGGTCGCGGGGGATGCTGGAGCCTATCCCAGCAGTTGATTGATTTGTTTTTTAAATCGATCAATAAAAAGTTAATTGTTCCCTAAACCCTGTCTCTGTTCATCCTTGCTAGAACCTGTGTACCACGCTCATTAATGGGATAGTCTCCTTTTCTGGGGGAGTATATCTACCTTTGGGGGTGCTGTCAGTATAAATATTCCCATTGATGCACTAGCCTAGCTAATGATATAGCTACTATAGTTGGTGGTATGTTGGCCCTCAGCACCACAATTAAATGCCTGGGAGTTACCTTTACAGAGGATTTGTCATTTTGCTCCCACAAGAAAAAAACATAGCAAGGACTGCCATCTATCATGTGACATTGGGAAAATGAAGCATTCTGTTTCGTTCTGTTAAGACTGCAACTCTGTCTTGCAGGACTCTCCTGACAAGTTCAGATGCTCTGGCTCATTCAGAATGCTGCTCCACATGTTCTAACAAGAGGTAGTATGAGGGATCATATCTCTGCAGTATTGGCTTCTCTGCACTGACTCTCTATACGGTTCAGTGAAGAATTTAAAATCCTTCTCTTCCCCTAAATAGCCCTAAATGGCCAGGGACCATCGCATCCCAAAGAACTATTAGAACCCTGTCATTCAGTCAGATTATTCCTGTTCGATCCCTCACACATCAAGGCAATTTTTTTTTTCCAATAAACCCTCTGTGTGTTATTGGACTGTGGGAGAAAACCAGAGAATCATGAAGAAACCCAAGCAGCGGGGAATACATGCAAACTCTTAATTGTGGCCACATGTGTACTGTAAAATGAGTTTTGACTCAATGTAGTGTTGAACCCTTGTCTTTGGGGAAAAAAAACATTCAAAATGAATATATAAATCATCATGTGAATTAACCTTGTTTTGCAATTGTATACATCTTCTTCTTCCTTGAGACCAGAAGTGCAAGTTTAAGAGCATGCAAACATATCTCAGGTGAAAGTGCTTATTTTCTACCGTCCTTTTTGTCTTGTGCAGTGTGATATAATTGTGTTTGTGGTTTAATTGTTTCTTTTTGAAGGTTTTGTGTTTTTTTTTATTTTGTTCTGATGGCCAGGCGTTATGTGGCCAGTCGGCATCCTCAGACACCATGGTGATAACCGGCAGCTTCTGCAAGCTAACCCGGGAGCATGGCATCAAGGTGGGTCCCAGCAGCTCTCCGTGCATCGAGGGGGAGGGGAATTTGGCTGTGGGAGAGTTGATCGACCCCAGATCTGTGAAATCTGCTGCGCAGATGAAGGGATTTGTGGTTCTGTTTGTGGAGAAGATAGAGTAGGCTCGCCGGCTGGTGGAGTCTGGGTTCTCGGTGAACAGAGCGTTCAATCAGGTGTTGTCACTGACTCAGCCGGCCACTAAGATCACCCTGTCCAATGTGCCTCCCTTCATCAGCGCTGAGTTCCTGTGCAGAGAGCTGTCCAGGCCTAGGACGGTGGTGTCACCGGTGAGAGAGGTCCCTTCTAGATGTAAGTCCCAGTTCCTAACACGCATTCTCATTGGAGACAACAGTTGAACTGATCTAATAACCAGAATGAGGATGTCAACTTGCATGGCTTGCGACCTCCTCGCGCATGAAATGTTTTGGTTGTGGCAAAGAGAGACATGTTAGGTGGCTGGGCCACAACCCTTGACACTGCCGCCAAGGAGCGCCCCCTGCCCAGTGGAGGGCGGACTGGACCAGGGGGCGAACACGGTCCCATGGCAAATGATAAGGGTGCGGCTGTCATACCTTTGTTCACAGCCAAAGACAACCCATTAGCATATCAACCCCCTTTGACCTAGTTTCTGACGATCAACTGTGCCATTTGCCTAACAAGCAAACATAACCTAGACCCGCCCACAACTGGAACAGTTTAATTCAGAAACTCCCCACTGGCTATAAGAACTGAAGAAGAACTGAAACACCCCTCAAGTGAGGAAATTGAAGTCCAATTGCCACTACAAGAAGGTTTTGACAAGAATTCCCCCGTACAAAGGTATTGCCGATGTCCATGCCATTAGACATGGGCTTCGGTTTTCAGGAGGGCTACCACGGCTTTGTTCATTCTGGAAGCACATGTCCGGTTTTCATGTGCTACCAGCTTGCTGATTGCAAGCAGTATTCCCTCAACAGAAACCGTGCCGGCTGTCCAGTGGCACTGTCCGCACTACCTGCCAGAGAGAAATAGGGGGTGTCTCAGAGGACGCCATGATACTGGTTTACCAGCACTGCAAGGCAGGTGGATCTCATGTTGGTCTCTCTGCTTTTAATTCATTACACTCGAATGATACAAAGACGCTTGGAGCCATGGCGTCAGAAACCTTCAAAGAAAGAAAAGAGGCTCCTCCCCCTGCATACTGACGGAAGGGCCCGACCCAACCCCACAGGTGTTTTCCCTAATATCCACCTGAGCCCTGGTCTAATAACCAAAGTAGACCACAAAATTGGAAGAAAGACTTTAAATTAACTTCATGAAAGCCATCATCAACGGCAACTTGAGTGACACAGCTGTGTGTGCGTGTGTGGATGGATAGGTTTTGGGGGCATTCCCCTAGTGGAGGACACTGTACAAATCATCTCTCAAAAAACGGACTGGTGACCTTTAGTGGAGGGTCTTACACAGGACACTACTGCAATAAATATGTTTTTCTCCAAGACAGTTCCCTGTATTTTAAGTAAGTGTCCTTTCTGCACTTTGTTTGAGAATGTGTTCTTGTATTTTTACCGAGCGTAGGAAAATTGCCGATTTTTTCAGCCTCCTGACAGATGTTTTTAACATTTTGATATCACTTTCTCTCTCCCTATTTTTAAGTGTGGTGTCAAATATGGAAAATTATAAATCTAAAGGCCAACTTTTCAACTTTCAATTGAAGAAGCAAGACTAACTATTTTTTAACTCGGATGGACAGATTCACAACCTTAACTGGATGCTGTGGCCTTGTGAAGGGACAACATAAAGGCAAGGCTGAAGTTGAAGTTCTTTTTCCACAAGGCCACAGGGAACTGAACAAGTTTTTGGAGCTATGTGAACTTCAAGAAATCCTGTAGTGCCTCTGAACATTGACAGCTGAAGTTCAGAACAATCCTAAATGTAGTTATATTTGGTTACAATAATGTGGTTATGCCCCCATTTGAAAAATAAAGCTATGAATATGCTTGGATACAGCACTCTGTGAACATCCAGATTCTTTAGCAATGACCTTTCGTGGCAGTGACTTTCTTCTGGACATCTGTCAAGTCAGCAGTCTTCACCATGATTGTGTAGCCTACTGACCCAATTTCAAATTTTCTGATATGTACCTGTATGTACATGGTCTTAAACATGTTCTATGAGTCTTTGGTCATTGCTTAGCATTAAATTATATTCAAGTCACAGAGGAATATATTTAATTCTGATTCAATAGCTGTAGCTACATTAGCTGCTTCATATCACTGGTACATGAATACAGTACTGTCCAAAATCAGCTAATCAGTTAATATATATAACACATTCATACTGTATATATCCTTCTTTTCTCAAAGAACACTAATGTATTTTTACATTACAGAGAATGTAACAGATTCAACCTGTGCTGAATATAGTATTGAAGATGATGCTTAGTACATAAACATGTCACAAAAAAACAATGTTTATTCCAAATAAAAAGTAAACAGTATGATCAGTCAGGATATAAGAAGTGTGATGATATCATATTTATTAGTACACACTTTATTTTAACATGCATATTCTATCAACCCCATGGAACATGGTTTCAAGAAAAACTGAATCTGAAGCAGTGCAGAGAATTGGACTTTGCTTTTTTTCCACCAAAACAGGAGAACAGATAAATTGTATTAGTAGCCTACAAATTGAGCTATTAGATGTTAGATTTTCAAAACCAAGCAATACAAGAAATTTTCCCCATCTTTTTCTTAATTTCCGGGGCATAAACCACTCTGAAAAATCTTTTGCAAGGTCTTTGGACTTTGAAATACTCTCTAACACTGAAACATAAAAGCAAACATTTTGCATGACCATTCACAAATAACAAAGACATGAAGAGTCAGACACTGAGAGGACTACCAGATTGTCCAACTAATTTAACTGAACAGGGTTGAACAACTTTTTGATTGTAAGTGTAACATCCTGTGGGTCCAATTAAGTGTCCTGGTTGTGGATTGTGGTGCAAAATTCCACATGTGATGTTTTTTTTTTTTGTTTAACTTTCATGCAACAAATGCATGCAATAATTTACAACAGTCCCAAATGTCTATTGACAAATTGGTCAATTGGGGCTAGTCCATCCTAAGAGGTAGGGACAAGAACTGGGTACTCCAACTACTGAATTATCAGCAGGAACAACTTTTTGAATAGGCCTATTTCGGAAAACATATTTCAGATACTAGTTACTGAAATACTTTTTTTCCTCCTTCCTTATTGTCCATATTGTGGTCAAGAATACCCTTGCCACACACTCAAATGATATGGCCAGACACAGCTTTTGACTTTTTTTAGCCTACTAAAAAAAACTAAAAAGAAGATAAAAGAAGAAGAGACAAGTAAAGTAAGGTGTTGAGGGATTCTATGAAAAAATATTATTATTATTATTATTATTATTATTATTATTATTATTATTATTATTATTATTATTATTATTATTATTATTATTATTATTATTATTATTATTATTGTTGTTATTATTATTATTATTATTATTATTATTATTATTATTATTATTATTATTATTATTATTATTATTATTATTATTATTATTATCATTATTATTATGATTATTGTTGTTGTTGTTGTTGTCAATAATAATAATAACAATAATAACTCTTGTATTTGCAGTGGAAAGTTGCACATTAAAAATTAGAGAGGGGAGCTAAGGATGCAGCCTTGAGGTATGCCCACATCGTGCATGTCATCAGCAAAGAATTATCCCCATCCAACTGGATGCCATTAAATTAAAATGGGTCAGGCTTAAATGTATCCCCTTCATGGTAAATTAAAGTATACTCTGATCGTGGTGTTTGGCCCGGAGAGGCTGCTTGGCCAAATTAAGCAATTTTTTTAAATTGGATTTAATGAGCTCACAAATCCAGTGACACAAATTTTAAAGTATATCAAATAAAAAATAAAAAAATCTCATGGAAAATGATATTTTAATCTATCTTAAATGCTGAAAAATGGTGGTTTTGACCATCTGTAATTTTGTTCATATGTACAATACTTTTCCCTGATATGTGCCTTCATGTGACTTTCACAGTAAAATTCACCCGCTTGACCTTGCTTACCTCTCATGATAAAAATATATTGTCACTTAGGTTGCTGTCATTCCCTTGCAGATTCTATGAAAGTGGGGAAACTCTATTGATGGAGTTTTAAATAAATATATAAAGACACATCTTCCCTCTCTGGATCTTAATTTCACCCTTGAAGCAGATTCTTATGACTTATTCATAAAAAGTTTTAATTGACTTATTTTTGTCTTTCTTTTTTTTCTGCTTTGAAAGAGACAATTCCAGGTCAGCTCCTTGCTTAGCCAGCAGCAAAGCGCAAAAGGAGGGCCCCTTGTCCAATTCCAACTGGGGTCCTCTTTGTGGGGTTTGCATGTTCTCTCACATGTTTATCCCGCTCATAGGGTCGCGGAGAATGTTGGAGCCTATTACAGCTGTCACTGGGTGAGAGGCTGGTGCACCCTGGACTGGTTTAAATTCGCAATGAATTTGCCAGACATAATCCTGTTTATGAATGAAGTTTTTTAATGAGTGTTAATTTATGGGCTCAGTTGGTGAAAATATATTTGATGAAAATGCATACTTACTGCATATGCAGGTGTTGGTTGAATAGCCTTTTAATGCCCTACTGAGGGATTTGTGTTGCACAGCTTTAACCAAAAGTGGCAAATTGAGTTACACAGACACACACACACACACACACACACATGCACACACACAAGAATTCTGCTTCGTTTAGCATGAAATAGAAAGTGGATATAAAGAACTGAATTATGGCTTTCCACATTTTCTAGAGAGAACCACTTCCATCTATCCATCCATGGATGAGTTTCTCATCTCTTCAACCATGACTCGTTGATCATATTTTGGAAAAAGTAAAAGTAAAAAGGAAAGTAAAGTAAAAAGGAAAAAAAAGAACCTCTGCATCAAAGCTACTATTGTTAATTTTGAAAACATACTTGACACCAACTCTTTGAAAAACAACACAGGAAAACAAAAAACCATATGAGCTCGTCCATCAGGTAAAATTTAAATCATAAATTAAGAGATGCTGAAATGTGTATATTCAGACGTGTGTAAAGTTAGTAGTGTTCTATTCAGATAACACTGACTGGTAGCCTTGCTTACAGTTCATGGCTATGGACCTTTGATTGTTTATTGATTTATATTTTTTTAATATCTAAGTATGGGAACCTATCTCAACAGCCCCTTCTTTTTTTTTTACTTCTTTTTTTAAATTTTCTTGTCAAGAACATGGTATTATCTGTTTTATCTCATTTAAGCAGCTAAAACAATTCATTATGACTTTCAGCACAATAATCCATTGATGTTCTTTTCTAAGGTGAAATCATGCTGCCTACGGCTGGCTGGGGTCTTTCCAGTTTTGAATCTTAAGTTCTCCCTGTGTCTGTGTGTTAGGGGGATCTACTTGGGGTTCTCCATCTTCCCTCCTGAATCCAAAGGAGAAAGTATTGAGGACACTAAATGACCAAATATCCCATTGGTGTGAATGAGAGCCCGACTTGTTGGATGTTTCCTACAATGTGTAGCTCTGTACCTGACCTCCTGCCCCTTTACCCTGAGCACAGGATAAGTGGTATGAACAATAAATGAAGGAATGGATGAATGTTTGAAAATCCCACATCCCAGTATTTCATACCTCGGAGGAGAGGTGATGATGTGAAAACAGATAAAAATATTGAGTTGTGTTAAATGAGTGCCTGTTTCAAAAACCGCATGCTAAGCCAGAGACCTCCTGTCTGGAGCATTAAATCTCTCAAATTGCAGTTTTACTCATTTAGCCTGATTCCTCTATGTGAGAAATTGTACAGTGACATTAGAATCATTTTTTAGCTGTTCGTTGTCCGGCAGTGACCAACCTCACCTCACAGCACAAAGGTTCCTATTCTAGCGGCCAACTGGGTTCTCTCTGTCTTGTGTCTGCACAGTGAATATTGTAAATTGTCTTTGTCTTTGAATGAAAATGTGAGTGGTTGTATGTCTCTAAATGTGATTCATAGGCAACCAGTCTATTATGAATCCTTTGGGCCCGCTAGCTTGGATTAGATAGGCTCCATCCTCAAATTCCTGTGTGCAGCCTGGCAGAAATAGACAATAGTTTTTAGATACCCTGTCTGGTGCTCCTGAACACACCACTGATGGAACCTGGGATCATGGGGAGTTTCAGGCCTTTCAACAATCAGACTCCCTCCTCAAAGGCAACCCAGCTGGGGTAGATCAAGCCCCAGCTTGTGTCCAGGTAGCACTGCCCTATATGTCACTGCCCCCCCCAATCCACAGCCATTTCAACAAGACTTTTCATGTTGGTGGCCAACTTGATGGCCCTGAGCTAAATGGCCCCTGTGATGCCCTGCATTTTGTAGGCCCTGCAGAGTGACTGGCCCACAAATCCTCAGGATCTCACTTCGATGACATCTTGTCCACCAACAAATACTTTGGCACTCCTCCATTAGCTTGGAGCACCTTGCCCACTTTCTCTCATTGGCCTCCTCCATACCATCCCCCCATAGCACAGTGAGCTCCAAGAGAATAACCTGCTTGGAGGCTACCAAAGTAAGAGCAATGTCTGGCGGCTTCCCCACATCAACTCTCAGCTCCCAATCACACACCGTTGCCAACTGGCCATTGGAGATGTTTCGGGTAGCCGCTGCTCTGATGAAAGTGATGGTACTTTTTACTGGGTGAAGGCTCTCGCTGTAGTTGATCCCACTGCAAATGAAATCTTTGATGGCCTTCAGGACCTGTTTGTGTCACCAGCGGTAGCTTAATTCACTTTCAGCTCAGTGTAGATCCTTTGACTTTGCACGCTACAGCTTAGTCCCATCTTATCCAGGCTCTAGTACCACATTTCCACCATCTGGCTGGTTTGCTTCTTCCCAATTCCTGCTTGAACCCCCTTAAGGATCATGACCTTCTCTCTTCCCCCTGCGCCATGCTGCAGCGATGTGTTTTAACGCTGCTGAAGCCAGCCCTGTGCCACAGTGCCCACCAGCACCCCTTGCCATAGCCACATCCACAACTTCAGTAGCTCTTGACTTCCCCCCGTCCTGACTTTGATCCCAACCTTGGCGACCTTAGGGTCACAGGACTCTTGATATTGTAGCAGCTCCCTGAACTGAGTCAACATGAACTCCTCACTCAGACTACTGATGGGGAGGTTCAACTTATTGTTCTGCCTGTACAGAGCGATACTGTTCAGCCTTCATGGCAGTCCCAGCCACCTGCGCAGAAACCTGCTGATCCTCATCCTAAAGCCTTCCACTGTTGAAATAGATGATAGACCAAGATGGACCAAAGGATCTGAGAAAGAATACCGTGCTAGTAAATCCAGGCCTTGAAGTTGCCAGGGAGGCTAGACTTGTCCATTGCCGCTAGCCAAGTTTCCAGGTCTTGGTTGGTCACTTGCTATTAAATATATGGCCTAATAAACATGGCTGAGATGTTGTAATAGAAATTGCCTCCATATTTGGCGGTAAAGAGAGATCCTGATGTTCAAGAACTTTTGCATGTTTTGTTTGTAATTTTGCACTCGACATGTGCCCCTGAAAACAAAATGGCTTGATTGCAAACCGTCCGAGGACAGTGATGTCCAAGTTTGCAGTGTTTCTTTTAAGTGCGAAACTTCTAGGAACGATTGTTTGATATGAAAAAAAAAATTTCATCCCACGCTCCTTATGCAACCACGTCATGCTTCCTCAGAAGGGACTACTGCTGTCAGCGTCAAACTGCAGAACCCTCATAGTTTTTGGAGGCTTCAATTTCCTGCTGTTTCTCACTCATAATAACTTGTCATAAGACTCTGTAGGTACCAGCAAGACTTATAAGCCACACCCTTATTACCTATGACATTTGTCACTTCCTATCTTTGGAACCTAAATACATAATACATAATAATGTACAAATATAAAAAAATATATTTTTTTTATTATCTTTAAGGGATACGAAGATCGGACAAGTTTGTGCAGGAAATCTATTATAGATCGAATAAGACATGTTTTATTTTAGTTGTTTTGGTCTTTGGACTAAAGAAGATGCAGTTATACTATAGACATGTAATATCTGTCACATGAACACTCAGCTGGCAGGACAAACTCATTAATTCGCACAATAATGACCCTTTGCTGTCATTTATCAATGCAGATGGTAACAAACATTATTTTGAGAACTGTTACAAAGCCACCTCTGAAACATCATTAAACATGCTAAGGACACTTGTCGAGTCAAATGTTAATCACACTGCAAAATCAAACTCGGAGTCCCCCTTTAATCTGTTTAATGAGCTGCAACCGCTGCATTAGCATTTATCTAAGAGAGGTGTATTTCATCCCATTAATACATAGCTGTCAGGACCAGGCCATGAGCATAATGATAAGTCATGATCCCCATAAGTTTTAATTAATTTTTAGATTTCTTTAATGACTTTTCATGAGCGAGGACCTGGCAGCACAGTGACAATGAGCGTGCCTTACAGAAGGAAGGTCCCTGGTTCAATTCTGACAGATCATCTTTTTGTATGGGCTGTACATCTTCCCCCCATGTATGAATGGGTTTCCTCTGAATTCATTGGAGACCCTGAATTGCCCCTAAATTAATAACAGTGAATGGTTGTATGCTGAGCTAACTGCCCTTTTAGGCAATAAAGGTAACTGGTAAGGGCAACATGGTTTCCAGGGTGTGTGATAAATAGGAAAAAAAAAAAAAACCTAAATATACTTTTATTAAGTCTAGTTATTACTATCAACCCTTAAAATGGAAAAGCACATGTTGTTTCAGGGCCAGCTGGAAAGCTAGTCTCTCATACAGCCTCAAAGTCAGCCTTTGAAATTCATTAACTCCAAACCCACTGCCCGAGTTGATTCTATGATTGACTGGTTATGACAGCTACAAACATCATTTGCTGGGCCACTAACCCACTAATACCTGCTTAAATCTGACTTTCATTGAAAAATATGTTCAGTTGGCATTCATCATCGGTGCATCCACCCTGGTGTCACTGTTTAAATGCCATGGAAAAATTGTGGACAAGTTACCTCCCCCCTGCATTCAGGAGCTCAGTAACCTTTCAAATATTTTTCTCCATTACTTCCTCAAATCCCACTAACCTTGGTTACAGTTGAATACAAAATGAACCATACCAAACAATAAAATAACTGTAGCAACTTCAACACTTTCACCAGCTCCCACACTACCCTTAAATTGCTCCAGATATGCTTTTAACATTGGTGTCTTACCATGCAATAATATTTCAATGAGTTGGCACCGTGTATAGTAGCCCCAAGCAGATGTGCAGAAATGTGTGTGGAAATATGTGAATGTGAGAGTTTTGTAAAAGCACATTGTATGGTCAGGACACCATATACAGCGATATACAGTAAATATAGTCCATTTATTTCTTATTGTTTCTATTTTTTTTTTCTTCCAGCTCTCTGCTGCTCAGTGCCAGGCATTAGCATTGTACTCAAGTTTTTGGAGGCTTAGAATTGGATCTGCTCCTCGTATTGGTTGACAGTGTGCTTTTGAGTACACCGAGGTCTTGTCATCTCTTAGCATCCAAAAACGGAAGCCTCAATTTGGGCGGGAGCACCTGACAAAGGTTTCCCGTCGACTGGACGAACACGGCTGTATAGTCAACCGAGCTAAATGTCAGTTTAGGTTGGTGATTGATTTCCTAGACCATCATATTTCACCGAAAGGCACTGTTTGGTTGTCTGCAAAGCTGTAAGCAGTGACTGGCTTTCCCCACCCAGCCCCAGTCAGGGCATTCCAGGAGTTCTTGGGCAAGGTGAACGTCTACAACCCTTTACTCCCGCACACTGCCCACCTCCTTCAATCACTTTATGGGGCTCTGCTGTCCAGTCAGGGAAGCGACACAGTCAACTGACGTTCTTTAGCTGCAAACTCAAGGATAGCGAACGAAAAATATAGCATGTTTGACAGGGAGCTGTTGGCGCTATATTTGGTGATGCATCATTTCCATTTTCTTCTGGAAGACCGCTCGTTCGTGGTGTATGTGGATCAGAAGCCATTGACCTTCACCTTGTCCAAAGTGGAGTTTACGACTGACATTCGGCATGTATCAGGCAAGGCCAAACACATTGCGGATTGCTTGTCGCTTGCACTAGGGTACTCTGTGCGTGTCGGGCTTTTAATTAGTGTTAACCAAAGTTTCCCCGATATGCTGGTTTTCAGCACGCAGGGGCCTCAAGTCGGCGCACACAGGTCTCAAGCTGGAGGAGGTAGTGGTGTAGGAAGGCGGCCCTGCCTTCCTCTGATGTCTCTACTGGCCTTTCCTGCCCAGTGGTTCCAGTGACCTGGCTGTTGGCATGTTTTTCGACTCGGTTTATTCCCTCTCGCACCTGGGTGTCAAAGTGTCGGTGAGATTGGTGGGTGCCAAATTTGGCCTGGCATGCGTAATGACATCAGGGAATGTGTGGCCTGGTGTGTGGCATACCAGCATGCTAAGGTTCACCGGCATGCTAAGGCGGACTCTGAGCCGTTTCCGATTTTGACCAGGCATTTCGACCATGAGCATGTTGACCTTATAAGCCCTCTGCCACCTTCGCAGGGTTTTATGCACCTGCTCACTATGATCGATCGAACCACCCGGTGGCCAAAGGTAGTTCCGCTGTCCTCCAAGTCGATTCCACCAATCCCTCAAGGCGGCACTGCGAGCCGCGCTCTCGGACAGCAACTGGGTGGACCGTGGGTTATGGGGACGTGGGACGACCTCGGTGCATTACCCGCCGAGCAGGTTTCAGGCCAGCTGCTGAGGGTCCAAGGAGAGTTCATGCCTGAGAGATCCGCTCTCCCTCCCCATCCGACCGCGGTTCCAGTCGAGCCCCCCGGCCTTGGTGTCCGGCCCCACTCACCACTGTTTACTGCGATCTTTTGTACAGGCGGAGGTCATGTTGGCTCTTTTTGTGTTTGCGTGACACAACGCTCACCGATTGCTTCTTCAACCACCATATTATGGGCCGTTCCGTGTTTTCGAGGCTTGTGCTAAGAGTGGACATAGTTGGGTTTTCTTACTTGCTAGATACTGGAACAAAGTCACATCACAGAGACATGTAAAATAAATAGATAACAGCACAATGAAGGGCAGTGGCTGTAAACAGGTGAAGTGTATTCAACTTTAGTGGGACTCTGCGCATCTCAGTGCAGCGTCAGAGATGGTTGTTTAACTTACAATATGCACTAATTAACGAAGTATAACAGAGAGTGTGTATTTGAAATTGCAGTGTTTGTGCCTTCATGTGTGTGTATTTGCTAGATGAGAGGTCTAATATGCAAAAAAATGCTTTTAAATTTGGTGCCATTGTGGTTGGAGTTTCCACCTCACTGCAAGAAGATCCCTGGTTTTAGTCCAACTGGTCCAGGGCGAAACCATCCTCTTGCACAATGACAACTGGGATAGGCTCTAGTGGTACCGATGAATAATAAAGAAAAAGCATGTTCATAAAGACAAATTCAATACCAAGATTAGTTATTGTAACCAAAGATTAGTAAATATATTGTACTATATATATATATATGTTGGTATTTTTGCAGTTGCTTCTGGGTTTATTAAGATAGTTTGTGCTTTTACTTTTCTTATATCAATATCAATAACCCAAAAGGAATAATCATATCAGAAAATGAATTGAATTTGTTGAAAAATAAATAAAAAATCATCATGCGTTCTCATTCCTCAACTAATTGATCTACAATTGAATAATTTGTCACCTGCCTTCATCCTGCAGCCCCTTTGGATTAAATCCATCTGACAGGGTGCTTCATCACCTTTTGTAAAGCACTCGGATGGATGTGCCAGATAAAGAAAAAAAAAAAATTCTATAAAGCAATCAAGAGGGGAATTTCCAACAAAAGAGAGGTCAGATTACATTTTCGTCTTTTTTTGATCAGGAATTTGCCTTCCTCAACATCCTTTGTTTCTCGTACATGTGGCCGGTTAGCTCAGCTGGTCACAGTGCAGTGCTAATAACGCCAAGGTTGTGAGTTTGATCCCTGTACTGGCCAAGACCTTCCTTATTAGGGGCGGTTGTCTTTGGCAACAAACCTTCCTGGTTCAATTCCTCACTCCTCCTCCTTGTGTGTCGAAGTGTTGTTGAGCAAGACACTGAACCCCTGGTGCTGGTAGATGGCATGCCAACTGCTCATGGTTCATCCATGATGGGTTACATGCAGACAACGAATTTCCCCACGAGGGTTTATTAAAGTATGTATTATTACTGATATATTTTACTCAAAAGAAGTTTGAAGTCAGAATGTCTGAATGGGGAGCAAACAGACCATAATATCAATAGGACTAAATGGACTGTATGCACCTGGATTTACAATGGCACTGGAATTATCTGGATTTCAGGCTCAACAAATGGCATTAAGTAGTGACTGTCACAAGCCAGTCAAAGCGAAGGGGTGGTGCCAACCTGTACCTTGTTAGCATGTAGCATTGAAAAGCACTGGAAACAAACAGCCAAACTAGGTATTGCAATCACCTCCCAATAATTTCAAAAACATGTTTTTTATTCAGTCATTCATTATCTTTACCACCATGTCATCTATCTATCTATCTATCTATCTATCTATCTATCTATCTATCTATCTATCTATCTATCTATCTATCTATCTATCTATCTATCTATCTATCTATCTATCTATCTATCTATCTATCTATCTATCTATCTATCTATCTATCTATCTAATTCTACCGCTTATCCAGGGTCGTGTCACGGAGGTAACAGCCAAGGCAGAGAGGCCGATACTTCCATCTCCCCAGTCACTTGGTCCAGTTCTTCCGGGGGAATCATGAGACATTCCCACGCCAGCCAGCCTAGGGAGGCTGAGGAGTGTGATCCCCCTGTAGTTGGAGCACATTCTCCGATATCCCTTTTTAAAGAGGGGGATCACCATCCCAGTTTGCCAGTCCCGGGACTCTGGCCCCCGGCTTCACATGTTGCTGCAGCCAGGCAGCCCTACAATATCCAGAGCCTTTACTCAGGAACCCAGAGCAGACCTCATTCGCCCTGGGGCTATGCTACCAAGGACCTTTTTGAGGACCTCAGCAACTACAGGCTGTGAAATCCTTCAGTGAACCCATTCCATGCTTTTTGGACAGTGTTTTTTTTTTTTTTTTGTAGGTTTTTTTTCAGCTCTCCAACACAGTGAGCCGTAAAACTACGCCACTGCAAAACTAATAAAGAAATATTTTATTTCACCATGGATTGGGTACACATCACTGCCCTCCTGACATAATTGGCTGCTCCGGCCTACGAATGGAATCATCCACTGTAGCAAGTGTACGGTTGCAGATGTGGAAAGCAACATTGTACTTCATGTTTTTTCTCTCCGCCAGGAAGCGGCAATACACAGCAAAGTATTTTTTGAATAAAATAATTTATCTGGAGTGATGATGTATTTATGAGGACAAGGTGGCCTAGTATATTGCTTGTAAAATAGTCACATAATGTTTCCTGGAAGACTTTGACACAAAAAAGCTAATGCATGTGTCTGTGTGTTTGAAGTGGGTGTGTGTGGTGTTCATTGTTGCCTCCCATGTTTCTATATAAAAAGCTCATTTAATTACACTATAGTATTGCTATGATTCTAAATGAGCTGTGAATGAGCTCCGCATTATAGAGGGTGCAAATAAAGTGGTAAACTGTTGACTAAACTCCTGCTTAAGTCACCACTTAATGTCCGCTGCTGTTAACTTTTATTATAAGCGGTTTCCCTTCAAGTATGGTTGTAAAAAGAAAAAACAACACAAATTAAAAACAATCTCTTGAAATATTCACACCAGACGATGTGATATTGCTCGATAATGAACAGTTTGCCTTGTGCGGCCTTAAAGAGGGTTGACGTGTTTTACCGCGCCTGCTGGAGTTTTTCCACATAAAAAAAGGAACAAAACAAATGGAGCTGTTTACATCTTTCAAACTGAAATGGTGTGCATATCCTTGGGCCCTTTCTCCTCACCATATTTCCAAAGCAAATTTACGTTAGAAAATTAACTTGCTCACAGCCTCTTCCTCTGTTGGTGCATTAAGACTTGGTTCAGTTACAAGTCAAACTGCCTCAGAATAGTACAGCTGATATTAAAAACAGCTTTGTACCCTTTTAAACAGGGTGTGTTTGTTTGTATGTGTGTGTGTGTGTGTGTGTGGTGGGGGGGCAATAGGGTCCACTCTAACTGATTAATTCTGAATTACTGCTAGCAGCTGTTTGGTTTTAAAGCATCTCATCACCTTTGTTTTTTATTGTCACCAAGGATGACAACTTCTGCTCATAGTCACTCATTTGGCTCTTACGCAGAGTGTGAGTCTGTGAGTGTGTGTATGTGTGTCTGGTCCCACTTCATAAACTCAGGTCAAGGTTGTTGTGAACACAATGAGGAACGTGTGATTCTATAGTCCCCGCTGTCTGCTCTGCGCAAACACAACTCAGAGCTTCTGAAAACATCTGAGAAAAGGCCCTTAGTGTAAACAAACACAAATGACAAAATAATGTAACAACAAGGGCCCTGAGACTCTGACAATTCAGACAGGTATCAATTTTAATTTTAAGATTCATGTTCCTGAACTCACGTGGAAAATTCAAATGTCACCAGCACACTTCTTGTTCCAAATGTCCAGCCATCCATCCATCTTCTACCACTTATATGAAGTCAGGTCGCTTGGGCAGCAGCCGGAGCAGGGAGCCCCTGACCTCCCTCTCCCCAGCAACATGGTCCAGCTCTTCTGAGGGCACCCCAAGGCGCTCCCAGGTCAGCCTAGAGACATAGTCTATCCAGCGTGCCCTGGTTCTACCCAGTGGCCTCCTCCCTGATGGACATGTTCAGAATACCTCCCCAGGGAGGCGTCCAGGAGGCATCCTGACCAGATGCCTGAGCAAACTCTTTCCGACTCCTCTTCATGTGGAGGAACAGCGACTCTATTCGTTCGTCCGTATGGCCAAACTTTTCACCTAATCTCTAAAAAAGAGCCCGGCCACCTTGTGGAGAAAACTAATTTTCGTTCTTTTGGTCACTTCCCGCAGCTTGTGACCATAGGTGAGGGTAGGAACATCAATCGACAAGTAAATGAAGAGCTTCGCCTTCTGGCTCAGCTCCGTCTTCACCACATAAGACCGGTACAGAGTCTGCATCACTGCAGATGCTGCACCGATCCGCCTGTCGATCTCCTGCTCCATCTTTCTGTCACTCGTGAACAATACCCCGAGATACTTAAACTCCTCCACTTACGGCAGGACCTCTTCGCAGACCTGAAGTGGGCCCTCCACCCATTTCAGGTTGACCACCATGGCCTCAGACTTAGAGGTGCTTATCCTAATCCCAGCCGCTTCACATTCGGCTGCGGACCAGTGAGAGCAAGGCCTGATGAAGCCAACAGATCAAGGCCTGATGAAGCCAACAGAACCACATCATCTGCAAAAAGCAGAGACTTTATCCCTTGGCCACCAAACCAGATCTCCTCGATGTCCTGGATGCACCTAGAAATTCTGTCCATAAAAGTTATGAACAGAATCGGAGACAAAGGGCAGCCCTGGAGGAGTCCAACTCTCACTGGAAATGGGTCCAACTTGCAACAAGCAATGTGGACCAAGCTCCGACACCAGTCATACTGGAACCGAACAGCGCGTATATTCCCAGAATACTCCCACAGGATTGCTCTAGGGACATGGTCAGATACCATCTTCAGATCCACAAAACACATGTAGACTGGTTGGGCAAACTCCCATGCCCCCTTGAGAACCCTGCTGAGGGTATAGAGCTGGTCCACTGTTCCAAGACGATGAAAGCTACACTGCTCCTCCTATATCCGAGCTTCAATGTCCCGGCAGACCCTCCTCTCCAGCACCGCTGAGTAGACCTTGCTAGGGAGGGTGAGGAGTGTGACCCCTCTATAGTTGCAGCACACTCTCCGATCACCCTTTTTAAAAAGGGGGATCACCACCCCAGTCTGCCAGTCCAGTGCCACTGTCCACATAATGCTGCAGAGGCGTGTCAGCCAGGACAGCCTTACAGCATCCAGAGCCTTGGGGAACCTAGTGCGGACCTCTTCCACCCCCTGGGCTCTGTTACTGAAGAGCTTTTTGACTACTGCAGCAATTTCAGCCCCAGAAATAGGCGAATCCCCTCCAGAGTCTCCCGGCTCTGTTTCTCCATTGGAAGGCATACGACAGGATTGAGGAGGTTTGAGAAGTATTCCTGCCACCGATCAACAACGTATTGTGTTGAGGTTAGCAGCCCCCCGCTCCCACTGTGCACAGTGTTGACAGAGCACCGCTTTACCCTCCTAAGATGCCGGATGATGGATTAGAATCTCCTCGAAGCCCACCGGAAGTCATTCTCCATGGTGTCTGCCACTTGGCCAGCCAGTTCCTGTCAGCTGCCTCCAGAGCCCCACAGGCCAAAACGGGCTGATAGGACTCCGTCTTCAGTTTGACAGCATCCCTCACCGCTGGGGTCCACCACCGGGTTCGAGGGTTGCCGCCCAAACAAAAGCCGACCGCCTTACAGCTGCAACTCCAATCTGCCATCTCATCAATGGAATCGCGAAACATGGCCCATTTGGACTCAATGTCCCCCGCCTCCCCAGGGACAAGGTTGTAGCTCTGCCGGAGGGGGAAGTTGAAACTCTTTCTGACAGGGTACTCTGTCGGATGTTCCCAGCAGACCTTCACGTTACATTTGGGTCTGCCAAGTCTGACCTGCACTCTCCCCCACCACCAGAGTGTCCTCGCAGGGGAAAGCTAGGTACAAAGTTATTTTTCATCATTAGAGTCTTCTGAGCCACGCTTAGTCTGGTCCCTCACCTGGGACCCGTTTGCCTTGGGTGAGCCTTCCAGGGGCAAAAACCCCTGAACAACAAAGCTCCCAGGATCACTGGGACACGTAAAACCCTTCACCAAAGTAAGGTGGCAGCTAAAGGAGGGGCTGTTCCAAATGCGTTCATTCTATATTTGTGTGTGTGTGTGTAAGTGTGTATTATTTCATGTGGACATATTTGATTTGTGCATGTGCTTTATGGAAGTATTTTATTGAACCTCCATTAAACTACCACTTTTCTATGTGGAGCCTTGTAGCCCAAGGACACACATTTTAAGTTAATCATGAAGTCACAGCTTTTTTTTGACACGATTGCCAGCCCTCCTAAAAAACATGCACTTTGCCTTGGTGCACTTTTTCAAAAAGTTGAAAGACAGAAAGACAGATGGCCATTGCCAGAATGCATTGCAGTGAAATGGAAACAGAGAAAAAATACTGAGCTTTTGGCCCTTCTTCTGTTGTCTTTGTAATAATATCCTAATTTTTTAGGCAATTTTTAAATTTGCTACCCCATTGTGACATCACAAGAAAAAATGTATGTACTACCAAACAAAATTGCACCATATATAATAACTTGAAATTGATAGATCAACACTTTTTTTTTAATGATCCATCTGTCAACTAAAAATTATTTAAGTATATAGGACATAACTCTATCACAAGTATTGAAATCCATCAGACTGTCGGCCGTCTTGGCAGCGAAGTCCACACTTGATGTCTGGTTCTTTTGACCCGGACCCAAGCTCGCCGACTGTTTATCAATATGGCCCTGAGCAATGATTGTTATACAGCAGACATTCGCAAGCAATATCATTACAAATAACATCACGTTGGACTCAAATGGTGAATTATTCCAACAATTTTTATGCTTTTGTACAGATCTGAAGAAACCGAGGCAGTTATGTTGGTATAACGGCAAAATGTGACAGGGTCTGACTACAAAATAATATAACAATCGTAAAATCTCAGCAGATGATGATAAAGAATAAAAATAATTAAACAATAATAAATTATTAAATACATACTCACAAATGTATTGCTTTAGCTGAAAAATTAGTGAAATCGATTACTTTGTATTTATATCCATTTAGACAAAACGAGTTTACTAAAATCTATGACCTTGTTCTTTTCTGTACACGTTATATGAGACATGAAGGTTTATCAGGATGTTCCTATGGAAATTGGATAACCCTTTGTAATAGGGATTAGCTCTGCAGTTAACTTGTTACCAAGTAACCACTCAGTCAACTTCGGGAGGACGTTTGTCCATTCCCCTCAACTGTTTTGTCAAAGGTTTCCAGGAACTAATGTTTTTGACATTCTTAAATCTAAAAAAGCTTTAACATTTGTCTCCAGAAATAACTAATGTAGATGTTAGTTAAAAGTGCTCAGACAAAAAGTAGATAATTTAGAAATTAGATAAAAAGCCTAATCTGCTCTGAACAAGTACCCCAATTAAAAATAAATAAATACTAAAATCAATTAATACTACTGTGATAGCATCAAGCTTTATTTTTGTAATAATAATAATAATAATAATAATAATAATAATAATTATTATTATTATTATTATTATTAAAGCAGTAATGATTAGCATGCGTAGTTCAATACTCACAGCTGAAGGGTTCCTGGTCGACTCCAATGGCTCACTCCGTTTCTTATGTTGCTTTTGCTTTCTTGTTTTGTTTTGTTTTGTTTTGTTTTGTTTTGTTTTGTTTTGTTTTGTTTTGTTTTGTTTTGTTTTGTTTTGTTTTGTTTTGTTTTGTTTTGTTTTGTTTTGTTTTGTTTTGTTTTGTTTTGTTTTGTTTTGTTTTGTTTTGTTTTGTTTTGTTTTGTTTTGTTTTGTTTTGTTTTGTTTTGTTTTGTTTTGTTTTGTTTTGTTTTGTTTTGTTTTGTTTTGTTTTGTTTTGCCAAAAATCAATATTGTATCGCATTTGCTGAGTGTTATAGAATAATAATAATAATAATAATAATAATAATAATAATAATAATAATAATAATAATAATAATAATAATAATAATAATAATATGCATATTTGGCCATGAAACAGTGATTAGCACTTTGGCCTCACAACAAGAAGGACACTTGTTCAGAACTGACAAAGCGGACCTTTCTTTGTGGAGTTTGCATGTTTTCCCCAAGTCTACATGGATTTCCTTAAGTTCCTCGGTCCAAAGACATGTAGCAGGTTAACTGGACAAAAATGGGAAAATTGCCCCAAACGAGTGAGTGAGTGAATGGTTGTCTGTTTGTACAATATATTTGACTGCCGACCAGTCCAGGGTGGAGCCAGCCTCCTGCCCAATGACAACTTGGATACGCAGGATAAGCGGCAGATGATGGATGGATGGATAATCATAATGATAACAATAATGATAATAATCTGCATATTTTACATTACAGCACAGTACAATGTAACAAATTTAAATATTCCCCTCCAAAGTCACACAAACCCCTAAACCCTTTGATCTGTCACATATACCCAAAACCTTATATATATTGAAGTGATTCAATTCAATGTATTTTGAATGTATTGGGCAGTGGTTGATATATTTCTCTGCTTTTGATGTCTTAATATGATTGGGGATTAGTATTTGAGCATTGGAGAAAGCTCAGGTTGGCCAGTGATAGACCATCTGTCATGTATACGTCATCCATTATGGCTTTGTCTGTGCAATTCAACTATTGCTTTATTTAAGTATTTGTTGTTGTTGTTTTAACTTTTTATTTGATATAAGTAGCATACTAAAAAGCCTATTCAGATATAATTGAGGCCCTGACCTTGTAACTGAATCTTACTCAATTTTGGTTTGTCCTTCCCCAGTATGGTGTTAAACTCCATTACTTAATAATAATAATCATAATAACAAAAACAGCAATAATAATAATAATAATAATAATAATAATAATAATAATAATAATAATAATAATAATAATAAACAAAAGACAGGAGGCAGAGCCGGAGGTAGCAGAGATGAAGATGTTGAGGTTCTCTATGGGAGTGACGAGGATGGTTAGGATCAGGAATGAGTTCATCAGGGGGACAGTACATGTTAGATGTTTTGGAGAGAAGGTCAGAGAAGCCAGACTGAGATGGTTCTATCATGTACAGAGGAGGGATAGGGACTATATTGGTAGACAGATGCTGGAATTGTAGGTGCCAGGCAGGAGGTCGAGAGGAAGACCGAAGAGAAGATTTATGGATGTAGTGAGAGAGGAGATGAAGGTAGAAGGCATGAGAGATGAGGATACAAAGAATAGGGTTAGATGGAGAAGGTTGATTCGCTGTGGCGACCCCTGATGAGACAAGCCGAAAGGAAAAGAAGAAGAAGAAGAATTAAAACAGTCCATGGAGCAAAAAAGGTTGGGGACCACTGGACTCGGACAGTCAAAATTCAGCAATTACATATATACTGTAGATGTGCCATGTTATCTCCGACGTATGTTGAAGAGACTGCAAGAGGAAGAAAATGCTCTATCATGTTATTTTTGTTGAATCACAAATCTAAATAATAAATATCTAAAAGTTTTCACCTGACCCATGCCTCTACAGCATCGTTCACAAAATTCTTATCAGGAGAAATAACTCTCAACGTATCCCTGGGCCACTTGTATGATCACTGTCAGAGATCCTTGATGGCACCATACATGATCAATATGAGACTGATGATGGCACTGAAGGATCTATGCAAGTTGGCCTACTTTATTTAAAAACCATGCAGGGCTTTGGATGGTTAACAAGCCTTTAGAGATTTGAAGGCCATGAATAATCTCACTTCCAGGCAAAGTTGATGTATCTGTCTGTATCTGCTGAAAGTCTTTATAGTCTAGCCTGAATCTGCTTGCTTTGCAACTTTGTATTATATGTTGGACACATTGCCTGGTCTGAAATTGTGCTTGCTCTTAAAAACATACACCTCTGACTTCAGCTTCGGCTCACAGTCCTGTCAGCTGCAGAAGATCTCAGATGACTCTGCCATCGTGGGCTGTATCAGTGGAGGCCAGGAGACCGAGTACAGGAGCGTCGTGGACAGTATCGTGGAGTGGAGTGATGTGGACTGAACCTCCTACAACTCAACACAAAAAAGATGAAGGAGTTGGTGGTGGACTTCAGGAAATGGAGGACCTGTCTAAATCCCATCTCCATCAATGGGACAGATGTGGAGATTGTTGACGAGTACAAGTACATGGGTGTCCATATAGACAATAAACTAGACTGTACTAAAAACACAGATGTCGTATACAAGAAAGGTCAGAGCCGCCTGTTCTTTTTCAGGAGACTCAGGTCTTTCAATGTCTGCAGAGCCATGTTGCAGATGTTCTATCACATGGTTGTGTCCAGTGTCATCTTCTACGCTCCAGTGTGCTGGGGCAGTAGGCTGTGGGCAACCGACGCTAACAGACTAAATTAGCTGATCAGGACGGCCAGCTCCGTCCTTGGTGTTGAACTGGACTTTTTAGTGGAGGTGTCTGAGAGGAGGATGCTGAGGAAGCTGCTGTGTATCAGGGACAATGTCTCTCACCCCTTGCATGCTACACCCAAGTCCTACGAGAGCACCTTTAACTGTAGACTGAGACCACCGAGGAGAACCACAGAACGTCACAGAAGGTCTTTCTTACCTGTGGCAAACAAACTTTAGAACTCCTCCCCTTCCTGCAAGATGGGAATGTACAGCAGTAAATCAAAAGCATGTTTTGAGTGAAAGAAAGAATGCATGTAATGTAGTGTTGGAGCCAAAAGAATGTCCTTTGGGATTAATAAAGTTCTATTCTATTCTATTCTATTCTATTCTATTCTATTCTATTCTATTCTATTCTATTCTATTCTATTCTATACTAGCTGATGGATGGACAGTTATTTATGAGAGCTTCTCCCCACATTGATGGGCCCGGGGATTAGCTTTGCGGGTCAGCCGTAGAAGACTTTACTTAAAGTCTGCCTCTACTGTAAGTGGCTGACGCACTTAAACTTTAACTGACAATGAATACCTTCTAAATGTATGATGGGGGTGCCTTTAGTTTAGACTGCTGCAATAAATACAGTCAAACGACCACTGTCACGATCTTACAAGGAGGGGATCTGAAATGAACATGTCTTCTTGCCCGGTAAAATGTTCCTTTCAAAACAAGAGGCAAAAGCTGAGAGCAAAAAGAGGCTATAAAACAAACAAACAAAAAAAAAACATATAGTGTAGGAGTGGGGGGTGGAGGTAGGGGGATTCAACTTCCGAAATCATGTATAAATTGATGTATTTATTTAGCTTTTGAGACATCGGTTAAAACACAATGTCCAAATAATGAGATTTAGGGTACTTCCTGTCCCCTCTAAAAGGTGGTGTGGTGCTACTTCCACCACACACACAAAAAAAAAAAAAACTGCTGATAACTAATCTAGAAGTAATGGGTCACCTTTGTACTCTGATGGGAGCGGTCCAGATGCTTACCCGCTTGTCCTAGCTCTATACTAAATTAATGCTTCACGCTAAAGTTGCCTTTTGGCTCTGACTTTATAATTTGATATTTGCATTCAAACACGAGAAAGAGAAAGAGAGAGAGAGAGAGAGAGAGAGAGACATTCACCTTCTTATCAAACTGCTTGCGAGAAAGCAAAATTGAGCATATCTGCAGTTTGAAAAAACACACCAATTTATCTCTCTCTTGTCATACACACTGCAGAAAACAAACCTCCATTCAAGCCACAATTCCTCCCTTTACTCATGAGCACGCACCCTTGATCTTCCAATGAATGTCACGAATCATATTTGTTTCATCACATGTTCACGCCTGCCTGCATATGCAGATAATACCATTTCAAGGCTACAATATAGTTAAGTTTTCACTGAAAGTCATCTATTATGTTCTTTCGTAAGTCCCCGGTTCTACAAAGAAAGCTGGTCTTGATTCAAAGAAGGCGCCTTGAGAAAAAAAAAAGAAGGAAAAGATCAATCTTCGATCTGACGTCACTCATCCTTATTTTAATTACAGGCTTTAGTGAAGAGGCCGTTAGGGGCATGAGTCTAATGAAAGGCAAAGGGATTAAGTCCTGGGGATGGCAGAGGGGAACCAGCAAACAGGAAGTTAGGGAGACACACCACCATCCTTAGCAGCAAAATTAGACAAACAAGATGAATAGCTATCACAAGCATTTAAAAAAGATAAATATGCTGTCTTATGTATGGAATATGAATGGTATTCTTTTATACCTGATGTTTTTATAGTTTTGTGATGACATATCTATGTTGGATTTGGTTCTGTTTTCATGTATTTATAGCAAAACTCTTGAATATCCATTGCCTTTGAACGTCTCTGTCTTTTGATCACTGGATACACTATTTTTTCGCATTTTCTTTTCACCTCTGGAGCATTCTTTGACTAAGATCGGTGGATACCAAGAATATGGTGGAAATTATTACAGACACTTTTATTAATTCCTTTTCAAAATATTAAGCGGCTCGGTTTTAACTGTTTGAATCAAACAGCAGACAATCATCTCAAATAGGAATTCACACAAAAAAAATCCATCCATTCATCCATCTTTCGCCGCTTATCAGTGATCGGGTCGCGGGGGCAGCAGCCTGGAGCAGAGAGGCCCACACTTTCCTCTCCCCAGCCACATGGTCCAGCTCTTCTTGGGGTAGCCCAAGGCGCTCCAAGGCCAGCCTAGAGACAGTCACTCCAATGTGTCCTGAGTCTTCCCTGTGGCCTCCTCCCTGATGGACATGCCCGGAATACCTCCCCGGGGAGGCATCCTGACCAAATGCCCGAGCCACCTCATCTGGCTCCTCTCCATGTGGAGGAGCAGCAACTCGAGTTCCTCACAAATGGCTGAACTTCTCACCTTATCTCTAAAAAAGAGTCCGGCCACCCTGTGGAGAAAACTCATTTCAGCCACTTGTATCCGCAATCTCGTTCTTTCGGTCACCACCCACAGCGCATGACCATAGGTGAGGGTTGGAACATAGATCAACTGGTAAATTCAGAGCTTCGCCTTCTGGCTCAGCTCCGTCTTCACCACAAAAGACCGGTACAGAGTCTGCATCACTGCAGATGCTGCACCGATCCGCCTGTCGATCTCCTGCTCCATCTTTCCGTCATTCGTGAACAATACCCCGAGATACTTAAACTCCTCCACTTACGGCAGGACCTCTTCCCACACCTTAAGTGGGCACTCAATCTATTTCAGGTTGAGCACCATGGTCTCAGACTCAGGGGTGCTGATCCTAATCCCGGCCACTTCACACTCGGCTGCGAACCGCTCTAGCGAGAGCTGGAGATAATGGACTGACCGAGCCAACAGGACCACATCATCTGCAAAAAGCAGAGACTTTTGATCCTGTGGCCACCAAACCAAATTCCCTCAACACCCTGGCTGTGCCTAGAAATTCTGTCCATTAAAGTTATGAACAGAATCAGTGACAAAGGGCAGCCCTGGCGGAGTCCAGTTCTCACTGGAAATGGGTCCGACCTGCAACAAGCGATGCAGACCAAGGTCCGACACCGGTCAACGGGGTTCGGTAACCCATATTCCCGGAATACTCCCCACAGGATTGCCCATTGGACACGGTCGCATGCCTTCTTCAGTTCCACAAAACACATGTAGACTCGTTGGGCAACCTCCCATGCCCCCTCAAGAACCCTGCTGAGGGTATAAAGCTGGTCCACTGTTCAAAGACCAGGACGAAAACCACACTGCTCCTCAAGAATTCCATGTTCAACGACCTGACAGACCGTCCTTTCCAGCGCCGCTGAATAGACCTTACCAGGGAGGCTGAGGAGTGTGATTCCCCTATAGTTGGAGCACACCCTACGATCCCTCATTTTTAAAAAGGGGGATCACCACCCTGGTCTGCCAGTCCAGCGCCACTGTACCCGACGTCCACACAATGCTGCAGAGGCATGTCAGCCAGGACAGCCCTACAACATCCAGTGCCTTGAGGAATCCAGGGCGGACCTCTTCCACCTCCAGGCCCCGCTACTGAAGAGCTGTTTGACTACTTCAGCAACTTCAGCCCCGAGATAGGCAGACCCCTGCCGGAGTCCCCTGGCTCTGCTGCTTCATCGGAAGGTGTTTCGATTGTATTGAGAAGGTCCGAGAAGTATTCCTGCCTCCGATCAACAACGTCTCGTGTTGAGGTAAGCAGCGCCCCGCCTCCACTGTTAACAGTTTAGAAGGAGTCCCCCTCCTGAGCCACCGGATGGTGGAACAGAATCTCCTCGAAGCCTACCGGAAGTCATTCTCCATGGCCTCCCCAAACTCCTCCCATGTCCAAGTTTTTGCCTCGGCAACCATTGAAGCCGCATGCCACTCGACCTGCTGGTACCTGTCCACTGCCTCCAGAACCCCAGGCCAAAAAGGCCCAATAGGACTCCTTCTTCAGTTTGACAGCATCCCTCACTGCTAGGGTCCACCAGCGGGTGGACCAGCCTCTAGCCTCTCACCAGCCTAAGGTGTGCAGGTGTCAAGTGCACATATGGACACCTTTATGCCTGAACATGGTGTTCCTTATGGTCAATCCGTTACCAGCACAGAAGTCCAATAACCAAACATCACTTGGGTTCAGATCGGGGGGGCCATTCCTCCCAATCACGCCCTTCCAAGTCGCACTGTCATTGAAATCTCCCAGGAGAACAAGGGACTCCCCAGAAGGAACATTCTCTAGCAACCCCCCGAAGGACCCTAAGAAGGTGTATGTCTCAAACTTCATGCTGCACTCATCGACTCTCTGTCCCCAGACCTGAAGGCCCTCTTCTTCTTGTTCAGCAGTTCCTTCAGGTCTCTGGTGAGCCACGGCTTGCTGTTGGAGAAGCAGCATACGGTTTGGGCTGCCAGGATGGTACGTTCACAGAATCTGATGTATTCTGTGATGTAGTCTGTCATATTGTTTATGTCCTCCCCATGTGGGTCACAGAGGAAATCCCAGTCCGTTGCGTCAAAGCAGTTCTATAGTGCAATGGTCCCCAACCTTATTTTGTACTTGGGACCAGTTTTATACAAGAAAATGTTTAGGAATGCGGGGGTTCAAATAATAAAAACCTTTGTCAGTCCACAGTATTTAATCTGAATTTGATTACACTTTCGTCCTGGTCATGGAAGAGTAGACCAGCTCTATACCCTCAGCAGGGTTCTCGAGGGGGCATGGGAGTTTGCCCAACCGGTCTACATGTGTTTTGTGGACTTGGAAAAGGCATTCAACCGTGTCCCGCGGGCAGTTCTGTGGGGGTTGCTCCGGGAGTATGGGGTACCGACCTCCATTATACGGGCTGTTCGGTCCCTGTATACCAGGAGTCAGAGCTTGGTCCGCATCGCGGGTTGTAAGTCGGACCCGTTTCCGGTGGGAGTTGGACTCCACCAGGGCTGCCCTTTGTCACTGATTCTGTTCATAATTTTTATGGACAGAATTTCTAGGCGCAGCCAAGGCGTCGAGGGGATCCGGTTTGGTTGCCACAGGATCAGGTGTCTGCTTTTTGCAGACGATCTGGTCCTGTTGGCTCCATCAGGCCATGATCTCCAGCTCTCGTTGGAGCGGTTCGCAGCCGAATGTGAAGCGGCCGGGATGAGGATCAGCACCTCCAAATCCGAGACCATGGTGCTCAATCGGAAACGGGAAAAGTGCCCACTCCGGGTCGGGGAAGAGGTCCTGCCGTAAGTGGAGGAGTTCAAGTATCTCAGGGTCTTGTTCACGTGTGAGGGAAGGATGGAGCGGGAGATCGACAGGCGGATCGGTGCAGCGTCTGCAGAGATGCAGACTCTGTACTGGTCTGTCGTGGTGAAGAGGGAGCTGAGCTTTAAGGCGAAGCTCTCTATTTACCAATTGATCTACATTCCTACCCTCACCTATAGTCACGAACTACGGGTAGTGACTGAAAGAACGAGATCGCGAGTACAACCGGCCGAAATGAGTTTTCTCCGGAGGGTGGCCAGACTCTTCCTTAGAGATAAGATGAGAAGTTCGGCCGTCTGGGAGGAACTCGGAGTACAGCCACTGCTCCTCTGCATAGAGAGTAGTCAGATGAGGTGGCTTGGGCATCTGGTCAGGATGCCTCCTGGACGCCTCCCGGGGGAGGTATTCCCGGCATGTCCATCTGGGAAGAGACCACGGGGTAGACCCAGTACACGCTGGAGAGACTATGTCTCTAGGCTGGCTTGGGAACGCCTCGGGGTCCCCCCCTGGACCATGTGGCTGGGGAGAGGGAAGTCTGGGCCTCCCTGCTCCGGTTGCTGCCCCCACAACCCGACCAAGGATAAAGCGGATGAAGATGGATGGATGGATGGATGATTACTCTTTATGTTATGCAATTAAAATATTAAGTGTGGCAGGAAGGCGAAAGCCGAAATACTTGTTTTTCAAAATAAGATTCGGAAGGTCTATCATGAAAAAACTATCATCTGTACCAAGAAGGATTGTCTTTGCGGACCAAAGGATCAGGGGCTTGGGGACCACTGCTGTAGTGCATCTGATATGAAAAAAGAGAGACAGATAGTGGTAGACTTTGCAACAATGATGGAAATAGCAGTAGTGAATCCTTTTTTCATGGAAAGGCAGGAAACATGGGGTAACTTGTAGAAGCGGAGGTCGGAGTACACAGGCAGACTACATCTTGTTTTGACGATGTAAGCTGAAGGAAATCACTGTCTGCAAAGTTGCGGTAGGTGGGAGTGTAGCCAGGCAGTATCGGGAGATGGTTTGTGAGATGAATTTGGTGACAAAATAGACAGAGGACAAAGGCAGAGCAGAGGACATATTGGCGGAAGCTAAAATGGTGTTGTATGGTTTTCAGGGAGATGTTCTAAAAGAGGCTCTAAGTTGTAAGGGAGAACTTCCTGATGACTGGACAACTGCAGCTAATGTAGGATAGTACTTGGTGTGTCGTCCGGAATGAAAGTAGATAAGGAGACTTTGTGGTGGAATGTGGAAGTGCAGGGGTGTATACAAAGAAAGGTGCGGGCAAAGTAGAATTGGGACTCTGAGAGAACTGAAGGGAACGGACAGGAGTGCAGGGAGATGCAGTGCAAGGTAAAGACAGAGATAGCAAAGGCCAAACAAATGGTGTATGATGACTTGTATGCTAGGTTGTACAGTAAGGGGGGAGAGACAGATTGGCAAAACAGAGAGATAGAGATGGAAAGGATATACAGCAGATGGGGCTATTAAGGATAGAGAGGGAAATGTATTGTCAGATGCAAGAAGAGTGATCAAAAGATGGACAGAGCACTTTGAAGAGCTCATGAATGAGGAAAATGAAAGAGAGGGAAATGTAGAAGAGTTGACTATTGTGGAGCACAAGGTAGCAGAGATTACCAAAGGTGAAGTGAGGCGGGCATTGAAGAGGACGAAGAGTGGAAAGGCAGTTCGTCCTGATGATACACCTGTGAAGATATGGAAGGGTCATGGAAGGGGAGTAGTAGAGTTTCTGGTTAGATTATTCAACAGGATCTTGGAGAGGTTCAGAAGATGCCCGAGGAATAGAGAAGAAGTGTGATGGCGCCCATTTTTAAGAACAAGGGAGATTTGTGGTAACTGTCAAGGGAAATAGTTGATGAACCATACAATGAAGTTATGGGAACGACTATTGGAAACTACACTGGGAGAAGTTAGCATTTTTGAGTAGCAGTATGGATTAATGCCTAGAAAGAAATGCCTACCGATTGACTCTAAGGATGCTGGTAAAGAAGTACAGGTCAGAGGGAGATACATTTTGCCTTTGTAGACCTAGAAACCCATGTTGTAGGGTGCAGAGAGATGAAGTGTGGTATTGTTTACAGGTGGAGAAAAAAAAATCAGGACTATTGTGTGGTAGAAGAATATCCGCTAGAATGAATGATTAGGTGTGCAAGACAATTGTCAGATCAGCGATGCTATTTAGTAAGCAGACGGTGGTATCTAGGAAAAGACAGGAGACAGAGTCAGAGGTATCAGAAATGAAGAGGTTGGAGTTTCCTTTGGGAATGATGAGGATGAACCGGATCAGTAATGGCGCTATCAGAGGGAAAGCACATGTTTGATGATTGTGGAGATAAGATCAGAGAAGCCAGACGGAGATGGTACACAGTATATACTTACTTATCTACAAATTCATTACTGTAGGTGAGTCCACCCTCAATGCCTATTTTTATTCATCTTTTTTTTTTGACTGTTGTAGCCTATTCATTCTTTCGACACTGTTACAGATCAAAGGGACAGAAACTTTGCAGTTTTCATGGAAGACAGCTATTTAGTTTGGGGTCCCGGCAGTCGTTCCACCGACTGAACATACATTGTTTTTTGATTTTTTACAGAAGCAAGACACTGTAAGCTGAAAACCTCACTATAGCGTCCATTGAGGTTCCCTCTGGTGAGCGGTGCGGCTGAAAAGCACGGGATCCTCAAAACTCATCCTTGTGCACCAAGAGTGGAAGTTCTTGAGATACTTTCAAAAAAACGTCAAGAATTAGTAACTTTTAGAAGTACCAGCAACAGAAAACAAATAAGACAGTGAAAATAACTTGCTAAAGTTAAGTGAAGAGCCTAAATGTGTTTGTTTTTTTGGTGTGTTTTCTGTTAAAGCCCAGAATCACAAATTCAATTTGCCTTTTATGGGCTTTTCATTGTGCACATATCCTTTTCCTTCAAGCCCCAATTAATGTGACCTCTGCACCATCATCAAGTAGGTGTAGATTAGACATGTACGACAGGATAAAAAATTATGAGTATATGGTACCAATTGGCTGTTTTAGATAGAGCTGTGATGCAATATGAATTAATATAAGTTAAATACCCTGTATCAATGCACACAGCTTCCATTGAAAACATCAAAAATGTTGATTACTGAAAAACATGTTATTATTATTATTATTATTATTATTATTATTATTATTATTAGTAGTAGTAGTAGTAGTAGTAGTAGTAGTAGTAGTAGTAGTAGTAGTAGAAGTAGTAGTAGTAGTAGTAGTAGTAGTAGTCGTCTCAATTTAATTAATTTATGAAGCTTAAAAAATACATAATTAATATAGGGTGTGGACCGATGGTGCAGTGGTCAGCCCATCTGTCTCACAGATATATTTGATTATTTGATTCCCCCAGGGGGTCTATCTGCATGGAGTTTGCATGAAAATTTGCATTATTATCATTGTTGTAGTAATAACAGCAAAAAAAAAAACTGCAATAATAATGATACTAACAATTATTATCATTATTATTATTATTATTATTATTATTATTATTATTATTATTATTATTATTATTATTATTATTATTATTATTATTATTATTGTTGTTGTTGTTGTTGTTGTTATTATTATTATTATTATTATTATTATTATTATTATTATTATTATTATTATTATTATCATTATTATTATTATTATTATTATTATTAATTTTATTATTATTACAAAGAAATTATCAATATATTTGCTTCAACACTCTCATGCGGAGGAATTATGAAAGTTCTACTGTGTTGCTTTTGAAAGACATGGTTGTCAATATGTCATTTACGCCAAAAGAGAATGCAGACATGCAAAATGTAAACCTCGGATGACGAAGGACTTCCTGGGATTTTTGAAACTGAAGTCCAGAGGTGGGTTTCGTCACACTAGCATAATGAAGAGCAGGTCCGCACGAGCCATGCAGCACGCAGGACAGGGTATCATCCAACCAGCTCTGTTTGGAAAAAGACTGACGACGGGAGATGCCGTTGAGGGGGGAGAAGGGGGGGTAGAGACAGATGGCAGAGATGCTCGGATTCAAAGAAGATTTCAGAAGATTAAGAATGAGAGGAGGAGAAACAAAAAACATACCAAAGTGGGGAACTAGCAAACAGATCAGAAGATGCTTCATCCGCTCTTCAAGGGAAACGTCAGGAAAAATAAAATGGCCAGGGCATCGCCGGTTATGACTGACTGACACACTTGCAGGGAGAAGATGACAGTAATGCAATTACGAGGGCGCCAGCGGCCATATAACACCACATAAGGGGGAGGAGAGGATATAAGTCTCATACACCTGTGAGCTTGGCGGGCAAATAAAGACAAAAAGCAGCCGAGAGGAGTGAGACCGGGGAGGTCGGTGTGGTTGATGGAAAACTCAGCAAGAACTCAGCGGTGAATAAAAGAACAGTTCTAGATCAGCGTTCCCTTTTTTTCTTGATCAGCCAGGAACTCTTCCGGGTGTGGAATGGCCTGGAATACTTTCCTGCCCACTGGCTTTCAATTATTTGAAGTTAAGCCACGTACTTCCAAACAACCTGTAACTTTTTCAAAGCTTCTCAAAGTGTCCCGTGTGTTTTCAAACACACACAAACACACACACATACACGCACACACACACACACACACACACACACACACACACACACACACACACACGTACTTTATGTGTACATTTAAATGACGGCTAAGTGCCCAGTTCCAAAACGATCTTGACTCTGACTTATATTATACACCTGAACAATGGCTGGTGGCTGAGGAAGTTTGTTTCTTTGCTGCGATACACGCATTCACGCACTCACGCACTTGCACAACAGCGAAATCTCCTGTCAACTTCGTCCATTTTTTTTTCTCCTATTCTGATTTTAATAAGCGGAGTCACTGTTAGAGGTTACCCAAAATGAAAGGAACTTTTAAAGTTTTTTTGAACAATGGACCTTAAATCATGCAACTGGATTTATATCCTTGAGGGATTTTTATTTCTCAAATTCAAACACCTTCAATCGAAATTTTTACAAAATTTGAGTGAGTGAAAACTCCCTAGAATTGAACCATTCAATTACATGAGAGAGTTCTATTTAGTTTAGTTTAGTTTAGTTTAGTTTAGTTTAGTTTAGTTTAGTTTAGTTTAGTTTAGTTTAGTTTAGTTTAGTTTAGTTTAGTTTAGTTTAGTTTAGTTATTTGAAGGACAACGTGCAGTTACATTAAAAAGACAGCTGCACCAGATTTAGCACCATGCGACTTTCCATCCATAGTCCTTAAAGATATGACAATTTACATACATAATAAAATACATTTGAAAAAAAGTGCAAATTGCTGATGCAAAGTGCAATATACAAGTTACAATCTAATATTTACCAGCAACATATAAAGTTTTCAAAGTGCATAAATTAGTGCAATGGCTATCAGATGTAACCACGGGGGTATCATCCGATAGCCATTACACTCAACTGGTACACCAAATACAGATTAGGTAACATAAATACAAAAAATACACTTTATGTTTTTAATCATTTTTTTCTCTATAAGTACGATACATATTCTATGTGCATATGTTTGCTTGTAGCAGTAAAAAAATATATATTTTCTGCTAAGCTACTCACAAAGAGCCCCAAGGTTGGAGTGCATTTGTAAGCTACAGCATCCGTGGTTTGTTTTTTTCAATTTGATCTTCAAAAATGAAATCAGTAATAAAATTGCCAAGAAGACAGATGCTGGAATGGAGGATGCCAGGCGGGAGGTCTAGAGGAAGACCGGAGAGAAGATTTATGGACGTAGTGAGAGAATATATGAAGGTAGCTGGTAAGATAGAGGAGGATACAAAGAATAGGTTTAGATGGAGGTGGTTGATTCGCTGCGGCGACCCCCTGTAAAGGAAAAGAAGAAGAAGAAGAAGAAGTCTAGGGGTTTAAAATTACTCATTACAGCAAGGCGTGGGTGTAGCTATTCAAATGAATGATGGCAAAATTACATTTAGCTGTTACGGGGAGCCCTGTATTGATCCAGCCCATCAATGAACTGTCTCTGCTTGTTATATACGCCCTTCAAGGAAAACATACCCCATTCCCCAACCTATAGTTATTTTCTGATTTAATACGAACTGGGCAGGTTGTTTTCCCCCCGGATAATATGTTTGCAATTGTCCCAACCAACTAGGGATTGCTCAGCTGCGTGTTCCTGTCCACTAAACCCATGTTGTTCCCAAGGAATGTGATTAATTAGAGGGTCTCGATATGACTAACTGAACAGGAAAGAAAAAATCACACATTACAATTACTTTGTTTTCTCTATTGAATAATCCTTTGTTCTCGCAGACCCAGTGCCACGTTCATTCAATTACTGTATTTTGCGGACGATAAGGCACACCACATTATAAGGCGCATTATCAATGAACGGGTGTATTTTCATACATAAGGCACAACTGCTGTTCTCTGTTCAATAACCCACTGTTGAATGTTGTCCTCTAACTGTGGCCATCTCGCTTTGTTCCCTTGGAAACTCTGTTTGGTGTTCCTTACTTGACGTAGTTCATATGCTTGCTTCCTCCACTTCCGTACCATTGTTTCATTCGTGTTGAATTCTTTCGCAGCTGCTCAATCCCATGATCCTTTGCGTGACTGATAGCCTTGAGTTTGAATTCCACTTCGTAAGAATGTTTCTTAACAGGTACCATTTTTGGTATGTACCGGTATTACAATAGGTGGCAGAGGTAAGCGTACTACGTACTGTTCTCTGATTGGTTTGTCGTTGCCAGCAAAAGCGGACACCTCAACTTCGTGTGAGGTTGGAACAACATTGTATTCCAGAACTACATCATTAGTTATCTAACGTTGTCTGACTTTGCAACACATATTCAACTAAGAATCAACTTTAATACAGTGTCCCTGTGTCAGGTGGGAATTGTCCGACAATCAAACAAGCGGAGCGGCTTTGTCGCTTACCAAAGTCGCACTAAAACGTTATGACAGATATTTTGAGTGCAGTGTACCACATAGAATTGGTTCAAGGTCAGTAAGCACAACAAGAATTTATGCATAGGGTGCACGGACAATTTTTGAGAAAATTTAAGGATTTTAAGTGCCCCTTGTAATGCGAAAAATACAGTATTCTTGTCAGAATCTTCTTGTCGTGGCAACTTGACTTGAATTTCTTCACTTGAATGCTGTGAATGTAACAAACTTTAAGTTGCAGCCCTTGCCTGGAGAAACTGAAAAGGCATGAGGAGTCTGATAGTGACGGGACAATCAGTGGAAGCTCCTCTTGGGGTAGAAGACCATCACAACAGTCGATGACCAATGAGAAGAGTACATATACAATTTCATTCTTTGCATTATAAAAACACTGGGTCAAGAAAGCAACGTTTCTCAGACTTCATGAACTGACACACTTTGTTGCTTGTCAGGGAATACAAGATCAGACTCAGAGCTCTGTATGTTTTATTTTGACTGCTGAATTAAATGCTGACTTAACCCTTAATATCTTCTCTGATTGCTTCATAAACGAACATGCAGGATTCCCCCACACATAGTAAAAGGGCTCCAACACCTTATTCTGACCAGAGAAGACAGATGGTTTGAGAGAGGAGTCAAAGAAGCCATAACCGAGACCCACCCAAAACCTTGGTATTTATATTCAGAAACTCCCCACAGGTCATGAGAACTAAAGACACCCCTCGGAAGCTAAGTCCAGTTGCCACGACAACGAGATTCCGACAAGAATTCACAATGGATGACCAAGAACCTCCACAGACATGCTAATTCGATTAAAAAAAAAAAAAAGATTAATTGAGTTATCAAAATTTTCATCATCGGATACGGATCCTTCAGTTCAATTGCAGAGGCCGTACTGATGTATTTCTACCTGCTCAGCTTGAGTTTAGATGTCCCCATTAAAGTTGCTACATTAGTGACCTATAGGAAAAGGTGAACCGTCAGACTTATATCAACCATGCTTTGTGTTTCTTTTTTACATGACTAATATAATATCACTGAGGAAAAAAAAATATGTGACAGAACACCTTTAAGACTGAATTCCCCTCTATACCAAGTGCCATTTTCATGCACACACACACACACACACACACACACACACTACACTGGCGTGTACAAATGCAGCCCATCAGATGAAATTGTGGTTTAATTTGACCCGACAAGACCAATTGGTAATCAGCGAGACAGAGGAGGGAGCAAGAATGGTGGCTAGAGCGAGAGTAAGCCGTAAACTACAAGAGTAGGAAGTAGGAAATGCATTTTGACAGAATCTGAATCGTCTCTCAGAGACGGACGGCAGAGATGGGAACAGAATTAGAAGCACTTCATTTGCCTGAAAGTGAAGGAATCCCTCTGTGCTCTGCTCTGCTTGGTGTGCATGCTGTGTCATTGCTTCACAGAATCCCACTCATAGGACCACATATTGTTGTACCATTCGCAGGTGATAGTAGTAGCCACAAGAGACTAAAAACTCCCCTTGACATATTTGGATAGACTTAGAACCATTAAGAATGACATCATAGCATAGCATAGTGCTGACAGTCAGAGAACTAGAGAAGACTATGCTTTGCTCTGAGATCCCTTCAGAAGACAGGCTGAGACATGTTTAAATCCCTATGAAACCATTACTGGGTGAGGTAAGTACCATATATCCTCCAGGTTGGATAACCTCCTGGGATTCTCCTTCTTTGGCAGCTGTTCCGCAGTTGTTTAACAAGACATCTTTTTTTGACCGGTTTGTAAAGCACCTGATAGAATGGGTAGGTTTCTTGAAGAAGGATTTGTAGGTTTAGCTTGGACAAGGGATCTGGCTCATGGGCAGGTTGGGTTCGCAAAGGAAAACCAAAGTTTTACTACAAATGCCACAAAAACAAAATTATCGCTTAGTTTGTTGTTCTTAAATTGGATAGTTTTGATGGAGGGAGAAGAAGAGTTTGTTTTTCTCACTGATAGCCAAATTTCCAAAATGTAAGGTTGATTATCATTGAGGTCATAAACAAATTGAAGAACAACTGACAGGAATACAAATCCAAACACACTGTTAAATAGGAGTGAGACTATGTTTTGCTTTATGTAATGTAAGGGAGATCAGCTACTTCAGTCTCCCCAAAAAGAAGGATGTGTGGTACAACGTTAGATCATTCAGGCGTTTGGGCATTGGGGCTTGAGGAGTTGGGTCATGGCTCAGGTGGTAAGAGCTGTCATGTCAGAACTGAAGCAATCCCCCAGCTCCTCTGAGGATGTCAGTGTTGTTGAGCAAGACCACTAACCCCCAACTATTCCCTGGGCACTGCTCTATGGCTCCTCATTGATCATGGTTCATCCATGATTGGTCAAATGCAGGGGATACATTTGACCGATGTTGTTTCGTGTGTAAAACTAGATGTGACGTGTAAAGGATTTTTCTTCTTTCTTGTATGGTGTCATCCTAGCCTTCCTGTTAAGAGGAGTCAGTTGAGCTTGATGAAAAGGGAGACCGGTGCTGATGGGGAGGTGGGAATAATTTTGTTAATAAGGCTAGCAAAAAGCATAACATAATGGACCACTGCTCGAAATGACCTCCTAAACAATGAACCAGTCGTTATGGTCTGATTATCAGTGTTGTTGTTCACACCCGGCCAATTCAACCACTTCCATTCACCTGATCTAAACAATTGGAAAAATGGCAAAATACCATCTAGGATTCAAGGATTCAAGGAACCTTTATTGTCATTCCAGCACACCTTACAGTTTGTGAATGAAATTTGTACCCAGGTCTGGTTTCAAGCCATAAAAATCAAATAAATAGAAGAGCAAAGAAACAAAAACAAGAGTAAATATAAACATGTAACAGTAAGAATTGCAATTTGGATTAAGGCAGGAGTTAGCCCTGTTAGCACAAAATTTGCATGTAAAAGGAAGGAGGTAGTTGTAGTATCGTTGCACCTGTGATAATGAAATATTGACCTTCATTGTCTTAAAGTTTATGTACCGTAGGTCGAATGGGAGAGAGAGTGAGTGTGACTGTGAGAGACTATGTGAGTGCGTGAGAGAGTGTGTGTGTGTGTGTGTGTGTGGGGGGGGGGGGTATGTGTGTGTGGGAGAGGGGAAGAAGTTTTTTTTTAGGCGGGTGGGTTTGGTCGGAATGGTCTTTAATTGCATGTGGGGCGGGAGGGGCGGAAAC